>ML368617.1:33264-54121 GCA_005239525.1 Nicotiana knightiana | reverse complement strand
AAGTAAATTCACCGACGGGGGAAACCATAACCTTAGATCTTTATTACAATTGTTTACACCTTAGCGTAGTTAACCTTTAGTTTTAATCTGTAGTTTTAGTAATTTAAATAACCTCAAGTGACAGTTGAGTATTCTAACAGCTTGCTTGATACGTAAATTCCATGTGGGATCGACGCTGGGCGTAATACCCTGGATTATATTTGCAACGCCCGCTTAGTCTTCTACAAGACATAGCTGAGCGTGATCAAGATGCAATATCATGATGCTGACAAGAAAGAGCTTAGTCTTGCAAATTTAATAAAAAGCGAAGCTTATCCCGAAAGGAAGAGAATGATAGAGACAGGGGTTGCTTTGAAAAGTAAATGGGAGACAGCGTTTAGTCTCGTAAGGTAGAAAGGTAGCCTTATGCAATATGCGGATACAGATGGTGACAGCGTTTAGTCTCGAAAGGCAGAAAGGTAGCCTTATGCAATATGCGGATGCAGATGGAGACAACATTTAGTCTCGGAAGGCAGAAAGGTAGCCTTATGCAATACGCGGATGCAGATGGAGACAACGTTTAGTCTCAGAAGGCAGAAAAGTAGCCTTATGCAATATGCAGATGTAGCTGGAGACAGCGTTTAGTCTCGGAAGGCACAAAGGTAGCCTTATGCAATATGCGGATGTAGATGGAGACAACGTTTAGTCTCGGAAGGCAGAAAGGTAGCCTTATGCAATATGCGAGAAAGGACTACATAAATTCTTAGCTGGCGTTAATTGCGATAGAGCATTGTGATTATGAAGAATCATTTGTGTTGATAATAAATGTTGGCATGTGCGATGAGTATGAGGAACAATGTATGTCCTTTGAGCGGATAATATGTTTTGGGGCTTCTACAATTTGTGCCTGCATCCAAAGAAAGTATGTGAGTTTTGTAAGGGGGAAGGTTAGTTTGCATTCCCGCTGGCTCTGCTTGGCTCGTTGGCTTGATCTGATGATACTGTCTATATCATTGGGATAGCGTTCGCTAAACAAGTTTTTTCAATAAATATGCATGATTTTGTAAAAGTGTAATATATAATCTAGAATAGTTTTTAGATGAACCGACAACATGGCACGACATGAGACATTGCAACCTATTCTACTGCGGAATTTTGAGGGTCCTCCTCAAAATTCTGCCCCAGTTTGCTGGGTGGATGCCTCTGACTGCTGCTCGTGCCGTCACTGGCTGAACTTGCTTCAGAATTTTAAGGGTCCTCCTCAAAATTCTGCCCCAGTTTTCAATTGCGGGAAAAAAAATAAATTTTTTGAATTGTGACCGAACCCATAAGGCTGCCTACGTATCCCCTCTTAAACGGGAATAAGGTCAGGCGTAGTTCAAATTACATCATTGAGGAAGCATAAAGATTACACATAGTAGCGCTTGAGTACATCTGAATCGATTGGCTTGGGCCGGACTTATCCGTCCATTTCTGCGAGTATAAGTGCTCCTCCTATCAGCACTCTATGAACCATGTACGGACCTTTCCAGTTAGGATAGAACTTCCCCTTGGCTTCATCTTGATGCGGAAATATTTTCTTTAACACCAGCTGCCCTGGTGTGAATCGTCTCGGCTTGAATTTCTTGTTGACGGCACTGACCATTCTGTTCCAATATAGTTGACCATGACATACTGCATTCATTCTCTTCTCGTCTATGAGGGCTAGTTGCTCATAACGGCTTCTTACCCACTCTGCAACGCTGAGCTCAGCTTTCTGTATAATTCTTAGAGATGGGATCTCCACTTCGGTAGGAATTACAGCCTCTGTACTATAAACTAGCATATAGGAAGTTACCCCTGTTGAAGTGCGGACGGTGGTGCGGTATCCCAGTAGGGAGAATGATAACTTTTCATGCCATTGCTTGTGCCTTTCTATTATCTTTCTTAGTATCTTCTTGATGTTTTTGTTAGCGTCCTCTACGGTTCCATTCGTCGGAGGCCTGTATGCTTTGGAATTCTTGTGTTTGATCTTGAAAGTTTCACACATAGCTTTCATCAAGTCACTATTGAGATTAGAACCATTGTCGGTGATGATTGACTCTGGAACTCCAAACCGACAAACAATGTGATCGCGGACAAAGGCGGCCACAACTTTCTTGGTAACTGCTTTGTAGGAGGCTGCTTCGACCCATTTAGTGAAGTAGTCAATGGCGACCAAAATGAACATGTGTCCATTGGAAGCGGCCGACTCAATTAGTCCAATAACGTCCATACCCCAGACGGCAAACGGTCATGGTGAGCTTGTTGCATTGAGCTCACTTGGAGGCACCTTTATCATATCCCCATGTATCTGGCAGCGGTGGCACTTCTGAACATACTGGATGCAGTCCGTTTCCATAGTCATCCAAAAGTAACCAGATCGGAGTATTTTCTTTGCTAAAACAAAACCGTTCATATGTGGGCCATAATAGACGTACTTAGACCAGTCATGTCATTGTACGGCCATGGAAATACGTCATCATAATCTCTTAGAAACTCCGTGTATTCTTTCTTTTCTGATGGTGACAAATGAATGTTGATACGAGTTTTTTTGACGTTTTTTGAATCTCCCAGGTTGATAACTTAGGTCTCATCCAGGTTGGACTTAGGTCTATTCTCAAAGTTCTCAACTTTTTTGACAATCTCGTCAGGTATGTCATCTTTATCTGAATCAATGTCCATTTGCTGCGTTGTCTCATTGCATGTCACAGTCATCGGTTCATCAAGACAAGTAATAGTAAGGCCAGTTTGACCATTTCTTGGGGTCTTGGCTGATGTACCAAGACAGTGCATCTCCCTTCAAACTCCTCATGAACAGCTTCATGCAGATTCTTTCATCCTTTCCCACGCCGACCAATTTGTCGCAATAAGTCCTCAAATGGACTCTCGCATCACCAGTACCGTCAAACATTTCAAACTTTGGAGGTTTGTACCCCTCGGGCAGTTCGACATCAGGTTGGATACAAAGGTCTTCATAATTCAACCCTTCAATCCCTTTGGTCCCTTCAGTTTCTTAAGCTTTTCGGCCAGGTTCCTGATAAGTAAATCCTTTTCGTCAGACTCGGACGCCTGTGGGATAGGCGGAGTGGAATGAGTCATGGTTTCCACATAGATGGGATTGTTATAGGTGTGGAAATGGTCTTTTGTGGAGTTTTGAGGTTCTGGGATGAGTAGTGGGGTGTTATTTGAGGTGTGGAAAGCATTGTACTGTGTCGGGAGAGTTTGGTTCTTTGGGGGAGTGGTGTGATGGTTTTGCTATCTTGGGATATTTTGTGGAGGTGCAGGGTTTTGAGCATTTGGAAGGTTGACGTCAGGGACGTTGAGGGAAAACGACAAGTTGGCCAGATTCCGGACCTGATCGAGTTCTTCCTGAAACTTCAGCAATTTTTGTTCAACTGGCGACATGTTCTCATGCAGGACCTGAATACCTCGGCCATCATTGGCCTCTATCCGTTCAATCACATTTTCCCTTCTGATGCCGCTGGATTTTTCCATATTACTTTTGCCTTTGTCTTTGCCCTTAGGAGGACTAGGGGGAGGAGTAGGTGGAGGGCCCTTGGATCTGGTGCGATAGGCTGATGATGCCAGAATGTACGAACTAACCTTTGGGGAGGGGAGTAAGAAAAAATAAAAACAAAAGGTAACCAAGTCAGTGAGGATTATGAAAAGAGTATTGAAGTATTTAAACACATAATGCGGAAATGAAAGTGTGTCCTACGTTGGGGACCTCTTTGTGCCTGAGGTAGGCCTAACGACAAATTGATTTGGAGAACTTAACTGCTAAATGCCTTATTTTATTGATAATAAAATAGACGAATCCCGAAACGACAGACGAAAAATAAAAATCACTAATGGCCATTGGCCTTATTACATTGATAGAAAAATAAAGACATTCCTATATACTTGGTCCCAGAAGGACCTTCCCCAGATTCAGCATTCCTACTTTCTTCTAACAACTTTCCCAACTCGCGAAGTCCCAGCAGCCATGCCGAATCTGGGGACTTCGTGCCTCATTTTTTCTGCAAAACAAATAGGTTAGGCCTTTACCCCCACCCGACTCGACTATTTAACGTCAATAATTAGCAGGAAGCATTTAGTTCTCCAAATAAACGCACAGAACGTGAGGGCGTCCATTTGGGTTCAGGAAAACCCGATGGACTTTTGGATAAGGCTATCTTAAAAGATATCGTGCGGACAACACTTTAGCTTTGACTAGGTTTGACCATGATGCATGCAACAGTTCGGCAGAGTAAGGTTTCTATGGGGTTTTTAGACTGGTACCCTTGAGCGGACAACTCAAAGAGGAAAGGCACGAAACCGCCGACTACACCGCCGTTTGACTGGTTTTACCGCTATAAGCCTTTCCGAATTTAGGGGGTGATAATATAGGAAGGGCGCAACCACTCATCAAGCCTTGCTATAGTATTGTGTTTGGCACGAGTAGAGTATGAATGTTGAGAATGATTTATGCAATAAGTATTAAAACAAGTTGTCACGTATTTTGCACATTAAAGAAAGCGGTAATAAATAAACCTAAACATCATGGTATCTAATGCATGAATGACAGGTATTCCTAAACATGGTGGCTATCGCACATATAAAAAAAATAAACCTATAAGCATGGTTTCTACTCATATCTATACTAAGCATGCATAACCCCACCCATTTCACTATCCATCCCTATAATCGTTCTTACAATTAATTATTACATACCAGCATTGCACAAATTTTATAAGTAAATAAGGAAATTAAGAAGTTACACTATAGGGAGACTAACAATAGACCCAAATCCTCAATCCAACAATGCCATATGCCATGACCTTTTATAACCCAGGTGTGTCAGAGTTCCTAAGGACCTCAGAGGATCCCAGGCAGTGCTCACACCCAGGTACCCTATCCAGGAATGAGTAAGTGCAATGTGAAATGCCAGCCTTGTGCGTCAGAGTTCAATGGGTACTCAAATGGTCCCCAAGGCAGTGCTCACACGAAGGGGGCTGAACTTAGAAACTAGGAGTAGTGAGATGTGCCCTAGTTTTGAGATGCAAATTCAACAAGGATGATCCTTAAAGTAATATGACACCTAGTTGTGGACTCAAGATTCTAAGAACATGGGCATGTGGCTGGACATGCAAATTTAACAGGAATGGACCTTAGAATTGAGATGATACCTTGTTGTGGACTTAGATCTCTAAGACATGAAATAACAAACTACTTTGAGAAAACAACCCTATTTTGCAAAAACAACATATGTGGCCAAATGTGGCTAAATATGCAATATTTGGCTACGACCCCGCGAAGCCAAGAACCTAAGACACACTGGGAAGACCGGACCCTATGTGGGCTACCTACGTATCCCGCACCGAAAGACGAGAATCAGGTATGCGTTGTTCCGGAAGATTGGATACGAGAGAGAATTAAAAAACACATTTTTTGTCTCTTTATTTTTTGAAAAATGATGAAAACATGTAAAATCTTTTTGGATTTTCTTTTTCTCTTTTTGATTTTTTTTTTAAAAAAAATATGGGAACGTGCAAAATCTTTTTTTTTTTTTTTGATTTTTCATTTTCATTTTTTTTTTGGTCTTTTTCTTGAAAGAAAATAAATAAATGAATAAATTTGCGAAAGAAAAATATAATTAACGCTACTTGATTCATTTTCACACTTAACCCTCTTTTCTTTCTCATTTACCCTCTACCATTATTGGTCCGCCAAATGACCTCTTTTACCCTTGAAGAATGCAACATGTAGCACATAAAATGCATCAAGATAGTCTTTTAATCTTGGGTACACCTGTCCTAGACGGATCCAACCCCTGTGTTGAGTCTCCTAAGTCAAATGCACGTGATGCAAACAAGCGTTCCTACTAGGGATCCAGCATGAGGCTGAGTTATTCTAGGTTTAAAACCTGGGTGTATTGTTCTAGACCTGGCTTACCCGAGCGGACAACTCGAGCCGAGGGAGGGCAGCGTACCGGTAACCAAAAGATCATCCGACTTTGCAACTTGTCTGAACCTCGTTCTAAATTAGGATATGACACTAACAGAAAGAAGTCACACCAGCGTGCACTCCTAAGAAGATAGAAGAGAAGGGTTTTGTAGCAGTTTATATACAATTCAGATAATATCAAAGCGGTAAAAAGCAACATTTAGCACATTAGGCCCAAACATGTAAATAAAATCAGGTAATAAATAAAGCCAAAATATAACAATTAGTCTAAGCTCGAATTCTTGAACCATGAACCAGAGATTCTGGGTTCGATCCCCAGCAGAGTCGCCAGAGTTGTCACACCTCCTTTTTACTACCCCCGGGAAGGGTATAAGGGAATTTTTTCCAATTTAAGTGACAATCGAAACGGGATTGTTTTATTTAAAATCCCGAATCGAGGAATTTTGACTCTGTTTTACAGTCCACGAACACAGAAATCTGGGTAAGGAATTCTGTTAACCCGAGAGAAGGTGTTAGGCATTCCCGGGTTCCGTGATTTTAGCACGGTCGCTCAACTATTATTATTCGCCTAAATGTCTGATTAATTAAATATTTTAAAGCCTATTGCGCATTTTTAACCTTTTAGCCACTTTCGATTGAAGTTGGGTGGGTCGAGTGCACGCTGGAAAAAGTTGCGTACCATGACTATGCCACGGGAACCGTACCCATAGTCACGATAATTTATTTAATTTAGCGGTTTGACGGTCGAGTCACGCTAGCGTGCACTCGTATTTTGGGGTTACATACCATGACTATGCCATGGGAACCGTACCACAATCACGATAATTTATTTAATTTAACTATTCGATGATTGAGTCACGTGAAACATATACTCAAATGGGATTTCATAAATACCTTGTATACTTCCCAAAATTCAAACTAACATTTATTATTTTTTCACTGTTCACGAGATTCCTTAGTATTCTCCTTCACAGACCAAACAAGTTTTCCATATAGTCATGGATATATCTAACTGTGAGAGCTAACTTATTATAATACTTATCATGAATCAAATGTCATCATAATTGAAGTCCATGTAGTAAATCTTCACAGTCCACATAGATTTCAAAAAAAAACAAAATAGTATTCTTAAACATTGTAACAGAACAGAACAAAATGAAATAAGTGAATCTCACATTGATTCTTCAAACGGAATTAGTTACTGCTAACCGGACCAAAAATGGAAACCTCGAACAGAACTACGATCCAGATCTCGAAACTCACCGGAGTCAATGATGCTACTAGCACAACGATGGCGATACTGGAGCAATGGTCAAAATAAAACACACGAAGCAATCGCTAAAGAACTAATTCCGTCCAAACTAGGCACAAAACGCCACAACAATTCAGAACCCGTTAGATCTAAGCTCGTCCGACATAGAAGTAACGCAGACGAGAATAATGGTGATGAAAAAGTTGCCGGTTTTCTATTCGTTCATCGTCGACAGTGCGACTCCGACGATACAAATAAAGTAGAGGGGAAGAAGGTAAAGAAGCAACGGCTAAGGAAACTCAATGGCTTCGCCGGCCAGCTCGCTGGAGGTGGCAGCGGCGGCGGATGTTGGCTTTCTGCTCGGCGGCAGCTGCATTTTTGGAAGTGGGGATGTCCAATTTTTTTGAAAGAAAAGGGAAGGTTTCTGACTTGGTTAAGGGAGAAGAGGTTTTGTAGTCGTGTGGCTCTTTCCGGCGAGTTTGAGAGGAGTGACGGCTGCAGTTTTGTGTGTGTAGAAGAAGAAGAGTTTTCAGGCATGTAAGGTCTCTTCCCTTAGGGTGTATTAGTGTTAGGGTATTATGTAATGAGAGTGTAAGAGATGTGGGATTAGCCCAATTAGGGAAATTGAGTTGGGTCCGTTTTTATTGGGTTTTAGTTTTGGATTAAGAGGACTAGATAGCATAAAAATATAAAAATCACTCTTGATTAGAATAAATTACTAAGATAAAACTAAATACTAAAAGCAAAAATTATTTTTGTATTTTTAAATTTTATAATAAAGTAAAAAAGTAGAAAAATAGGCTAAAGCCATGGTAAAATTAAAATACTATAAATATAAATATACTAATTGACCTTAGACTAAAGATGAAAATAAATGTTCTTTTTTTTTTTGTAATTTTATTTTGTGATAAAATGAAGTAAAAGAGATATTATACCTAAACAATATATTTAAACGCTAAAAAGTATAATATCTCGGGGAGGGTAAAAAATTATGCGTCTACAGCTGTCACGTGTTTTGTCGCGATTGCAGTGTGTTAGAGGGATTGTCAAGAGAATCAGCTCAGGTATATTAAGTCTATCTCTTATTTCCTTTTGTCATGATCCATACGATACAAATGAAATGAGCAAATGCACAACTTTCATACATGACCCTATTCATAGAAATACTAGAGGTGTCAATGTTCTTGATTCTATGTGTCCTATTATTTTATCATTTGTTCATGGGTCGCAGAAAATATGTAAGTTGATAAAGTCTATTTCATGATATTAATCAAAGGCATATGACATTCCAAGAAATCTTATTAACGTACTTCATATGCATTTCATGCATTTATACATGTACATTGACCCATGACCAGATGACGTTATATACGCGTATATTATATGTATATGGGATATGGGAAAAGGTTACAACTTTATATACGCACCACCACCTGATCAGCTGATATACGTTGATGATTTGCCCATAGTAGCCGAGATGATATGATGGGATGCCCTCAGAGGCTTGATGATGTTATGTACGCATATACCTATGCATGGTACGACATTTCTACGCATATGCATGACATTATAAATATGAAATTATTCACAAAGCTATTCAGACTTACATGTTGAGTTTTTTACTCCATGTTTCTCTCATGTCTTTTATTTACTGATTTTCAGTCCTTACATACTCGGTACATTATTTGAACTGACGTCCCTTTTGATTGGGGACGTTACGTTTCATGCCCGTAGGTCCCGATAGACAGGTCAAGAGTCCTCCAAGTAGGCTATCAAATCAGCGGACGGTGTTGGTGCATTCCATTTGCTCCGGAGTTTCTTATTTGGTCAGTATGATATGGACATGTATAGATTGATATGGCGGGGCCCTGTCCCGATCTTTATGGTATTTATCTACTCTTAGAGGCTTGTAGACATATGTCATGTACGTGAAATATTGTATGGCCTTGTCGGCCTATGTTCAATATACGAATGATCATTTTGGTCTTATACCGCATGTCATATGTATAAGTTTGTATTACATGTTGGGTGGTCCTATGACGAGTATTCCCTAATGTTTTATTCTAGTTATCTCATTGCAGCCTTTCCATCTCATTTACCTATAATAATATGATACGAAAAGATACGTTACGTTGGTACTCGGTTGAGTAAGGTACCGGGTACCCATCGCAGCCCATCGGTTTGGGTCGTGACAAAACTAGCCAAAAGCTTGGGGCGGAGATGTCGAAGCTAAGTGCGACTCCCTCCTCATGGTGAACCAAGTTAATGAAACATTTGAGGTCAGAGAAGAATGAATGCAAAGATACCTGGATAAGTTGCAGGTAGCATTACATCAGTTCAAGGAGTTGACCTTACAACACGTGCCCCGGGACCAAAATAGCGAGGCCGATGCCCTTGCTAACTTAGGGTCATCGGTCAAAGACAATAAGCTTAATTCGGGGGCAGTAGTGCAAATCATGAGATTAGTGGTGGAAGAAGGTCATGCCGAGATGAACTCTACAAGCCTGACTTGGGATTGGATAAACAAATACATAGAATATCTAAAGAATGGAAAACTACCCTCAAATCCAAAATAATCGAGGGCCCTACGTACAAAGGCAACCCAGTTTTGTTTGACTAAAGATGAAACCCTGTTCAGGAGAATGTTCGATAGACCACTGGAAATATGTCTAGGACCAGGAGATACCTAGTACGTTCTGAGGGAAATTCATGAGGGAACCTTTGGAAATCATTCGGGCGCCGAATCACTGGTTCGAAAGGTGATCAGAGCAGGCTATTACTGAATCGATATGGAAAAGGATACGAAGGAGTTCGTACGAAAATGTGATGGGCGCCAACGACATGTTCCAATGATACACCAACCTGGGGAGCTGCTGCATTAGGTTTTATCAACATGGTCGTTCATGAAGTGGGGAATGGACATCGTCGGCCCCCTTCCATGGGCACGTGGTATGGCCCAATTTATTTTGTTCATGACTGACTATTTTTCTAAGTAGATAGAAGCCCAGTCATACGAGAAGGTCAAGGAAAATGAGGTCATCGATTTCATTTGGGACCACATCATATGTCGGTTCGTAATGCCAGCCGAGATCGTGTGCGACAACAGAAAGCAGTTAATTGGTAGCAAAGTAACCAAATTTCTAGAAGACCACAAGAACAAAAGAATCCTATCAATGCATTACCACCCTATCAGGAACGGACAAGCCGAATCGACCAACAATACCACACTATAGAACCTTAAAACAAGGTTGACCGATGCCAAAGGAAAATGGAAGAAAATCCTACCCGAATTCCTATGGGCATATTGTACGACCTCGAAGTCCAGTACCAGGGCCACTCCATTCTTATTGGTTTACGACACGACACCGAAGCTCAAATACCGGTCGAAGTCGAAGAACCAAGTATCAGATTCTGATATGCTACAAAGGAATCAAATGATGAGTCCATGAATACGAACTTAGAGTTGTTGGATGAAAGGTGCGAAGCCGGCCTTGTTCGATTGGCTGCCCAAAAGCAACAGATCGAACAATATTATAACAGAAGGGCCAACCTTTGATACTTCAATGTCAGGGACTTAGTGCTAAGGAAGGCCACGCTGAACACTTGAAACCCGAGCGAGGAAAGTTAGGACCGAACTAGGAAGGGCCATATCATATCATCGAAATCACCGGAAAAGGGTCCTACAAACTCGGAATGATGAAAGGTGAACAACTACCGAGCAATTGGATTATAACTCACCTGAAACGATTTTACTACTGAGGTACAACCCCATTCATTTTCTTTCTTATATTTTGGACTAATACTTGCAGGTGACCGACAAGGAGCGGTGCAAACTTTTTAGGCCTGAAAACGCGTTTGCACTCTTTTTCCCTTGAACCGGTTTTGTCCCAAATGGGTTTTCCACCAAGGGTCTTAACAAGGAAACAATGGATCTTGCTAACTTGGAATCGAAGACCGGTCACGCACCGGTATTGAAGATCACATTAACAGTATTCGAGTCCTCTCTATAATCAACCTCGAATACTAGGGGGCACTACCCTTGGATATCGACTTTAGAAAGGAAAGAAACTTCGTAACCGAAGGGTCTCGATGGTTAGGAATTATTGTAAGGGTCAAACGGTTGAATGAACTGTGCCCGTATAGACTGCTCGAACCCTGACACAAAACATGTGCACATATATTAATATTATGCATAAGAATAAAGAGAAGTCTCTTCCTTGCAATCATCTTGTCCTTCAAAATTTCTTCTTTACATTTCTTAAGAAATTCCCTGCTTCCGATCCCCTAATGGTAACGAGCCCAAGGGCCACTTTAACCTGAGTTCGATCGATAACTCTCTCACTCGGGGACTGCCATCTGAAAACAAATTTGGATAGTCTAAGCTGTTATACCTGGGGGGCATAACACCTATTAGGCAACCCTCAAATTTTGAAGTCCACAACCACTCGGGTACTGTTATCTTAGGCAAGCCCTAATAACTCGGGAAAGCAAGCCCACTGGGCGACTCCCGAACTAAAAGGCTACAACCATATTAACACGGCTCGGAGACATTCGAGACCCGTAACAAAAACAAGGCCTTCAAAAAGAAAATTTTTCATAACCGGTTCTAAAGGCTACCCTCGGCAAACTATAATCTAAATTACTTACTTTGGGAGAAAGTTTCGGGTAACACCAAATCCCCAAGATGCCTTAAAACATAATAATGTAAAGGCAAGGTTTGTTTGAACCTTCGAACATAACCTAATTATTTCATGCTAAGGCATTTCGATCTTTGTGAACACAAATAATAAAGCAAAGGGGAAGATTCGAAAGCTGCAAAAGGGAAAGAAAGCCTTATATATTTATCCAAATTTATTTCTACAAGGTCCAAATGGCTCCGATACAGAGTTCTACAAACTACCAAAGGGGCCTCAAAAAACAAAAGACAAAAACGTCTAAAAGGATCCTAAGTGTCCTAGTCTTTGTCGGGGGCCGCGTCATCACCTTCAGGGTCTTCGCCACCTTCGGGCTCATCCAAATCTTCAGACCCCTCGAAATCCTCTTTCTCAGGATAAGCCAGCTTCCCGGCCTTCGCTTCAGATACTTTGGCATTCTCGATTTTAGCCAACAGGTCAAAACCCGAGCTTGAACTCCCTCGAGAGCCTCTATTAAGAATTTCCACTTCATATTCTCCACCATATTTCTCACTTGGTCCTGAGCCGCCTCGACATTGGCCTTATGCTGAGCCAACCTCTCATCAGCTTCGGCCTTAACCACAGCAATCTTCGACTTAGCTGCCTCAAGTTCCTTGGCTAGATTTTCATAGCTGGAAACCGTCGATTTCAGGTGATACTGGATCTCCTCGATCTTTTTGGCATGTACCAAGGTTTTTCCAATTGCAGCCCGGAGTTGCTCGATCTGATCAAGTTTATTTTGAACCTGCGGGTTCGGGTTGTTAGTCACTATGTCTGAATCATCTTCATTAACTTCAAATACTCGTCTTACTTGCTCGATCAGGTCAGCATGCTCCTTCCGGGACACTTCTAGCTCAGCTCGGAGTCTCTCACTGAGAAGCTTGTAAGCGTCCCTCTTCTTAGTAAGCTCCCGAGTCTCATCCTCGTATTGGTTTAACTCTTCCCGATATCGAAAAAAAGTTTCGTGGTGAAGCACTGAGGCCTGCAAACACAAATAGAGATGTTATGATTGTTTGCTACCTAAATCTCAGTACATAATAAAGAGGCATTCGAAGTTACCCGATTTAACGCCTGTTGAGCTTCGTTGAATAAGCAGGGGGCCTCCACCTCATCCATCTTGGCCTGGTCTTATTCGGTCGCTAAGAAATGAAGATAGCTGACAACCCCCACGGGGGCGGAGAGAACCCAGGCATCCTCCGAGATAGACATAATGATTGACCGCTTCCGATCAGGATCTGCGCTTGGAGCTGGGAACCGGTCCACTAATATCGAACTTGAAGAAGACCCGCTGACTCCTGAAGACGGTACCTTCTTTGGTACCGGTAAGTCACCCAACCTGGTGACATACTCCGAGGCAGTAGAATCCAAGACATCGAAGAAGTTACTGAAAGAATCTGCCGTCTTTTGAGGCCCCTCGTTTGAGCGTCCTTCAGCATATGGGCCTCATTGATCATGGAGTCGGTAAATAAAAGCGACCCGGAGAGATCTATCACCCGTAGTGCATCCTTGGGGAACTTTCCTCTTCTTGAAGGGTACCGGTCGTGGCCTCCTTGTCGACCTCCCCATCTCTGGGTGAAATGGACTTGTCCCTCCCTGGTTCAGAGACTTCAGTTGCTGCCTCTTCATCGACCACCCTTGTTCGAGGCAGTTCGACACCGCTTCTCACATGGGTCAGTAGCTCGAAAGCTTTTTATTTTTCGTCTTCGTACTCATTCCTCAGTCGATTCAGTAAGTCCGAGGGAACCTCCCTGGCGCTGGTAATTTCCTTGGATATGCGCGCCAACCTCCTTTTTTGGTTTTTTCTTCTCCGAGTTCTGGGAACTCAAAGCCCTTTTTCTCTTCTTCTCTTTATCCTGCCCCAGGGAAGATGGTTCGGGGAGGATGTCTTCATCATCGAACGAAGGCCTCATTTCAATATCTTTGGGAAGACCTGCAAATGAAGAAAAAGTGAGAATTAGCGCGACAAGAAAACTAAGTGTTATTCATTCAGCAAAAGAATCTCACCATGGGAACGGGCCTTTTACCGGCCCTTACAAATTTTGTGCCACGCACGCTCGGAATAGGGCTTCTGTGACATGATTCCCTCGACCCACTCTTTGAGTCGAGGAACTGCATCCGGAATCCAAGAAACAGCTGCACCATGAAACATCAATTAGAAAGGAGGAAAAGCAACAGTTGCACCATGAAACATCAATTAGAAAGGAGGAAAAGGAAACATCAATTAAGGTTACACTTACGTTTCATGTTCCGTTTCTCAGGAAATGGCATGTCCTCGGTCGGGATTAAATCTTAGGTCTTCACTCGAACAAATCGACCCACCAACCTCGATCTCGATCCTCGTATATTCTCGAGAATGGGGCCTTGCTAGCTTGACGGGCGAGTCTTATTAATCCCCCTCGATAGAGTTGGGGACTGTACAGACTCATGAGGTGATCGATGGTGAAGGGACACCTCTCAATATTTCTTATGAAGAAGCGGAGGAGAATTACTTTCCTCCAGAAAGAGGGATGAATTTGACCGAGGGTCACCTCATACCTCTCATAGAAAGCAATGATGAGCGGGTCCAAGGGGCCCAACATGAAGGGATAAGTGTAAACACTTAAAAAACCCTCCACGTGGGTAGTGATCGCTTCCTTGGGCGTAGGCAACACCACGTGCTTACCCTCCCAGTTTTAATCCTCCTTGACTTTGGAGAGGAGACTGTCGATGATCGAGAATATATATCTCGAGACCGGCTCACACCGACCCTGTACCGAAGAGGTTTTCTCTATATCCTTCTCCATCCTCCTCCACCAATAATATTTTCGCAAGTCCTGATAAATCTTTGCGGCGCCCAGATGAATAGAATACCGGGATTTTTTGGCCTCCTTAAGAATAAACTCACGAAGTCCATCCACATTAGGCACAAAAACATGACCCTGCATCCTCAAGATCCTGTCATCAACAATAGTAACCTGCTTGGAACCACCATGCCGCACTGTGTCCCTTAGGACCAACAAATGAGGGTTGTCATACTGTCGATCTCTGATGCGCTCAAACAAAGACGACCGAGCGACTGTGCAAAATAGAACACGGATGGGCTCTGATATATCCAAACTCACAGACTGGTCGGCCAAAGTCTGAACATCTTATGCAAGCGACCTCTCACCGGCTGGAATGAACGCAAGACTGCCCATACTCGCTGCCTTCCTACTCAATGCATCGGCCACCACATTGGCCTTCCCGAGATGATACAAGATGGTGATATCATAGTCTTTCAATAGCTCTCACCACCTTCTCTGCCTCAAATTGAGATCCTTTTGCTTGAACAAATACTAAAGGCTCTGATGACCAGTGAAAACCTCACACGACTTGCCATAAAGGTAGTGCCTCCAAATCTTCAGCACATGAACACTGGTTGCCAACTCTAAATCATGAACATGGTAATTCTTCTCATGAACCTTCAACTGCCGCAACGCATATGAAATCACCCTGCCCTCCTGCATCAAGACCGCACCGAGCCCAACATGTGATGCATCATAATAGACCGTATAAGATCCTGAACCTGTGGGTAAATACCAACACTGGCACCGTAGTCAAAGTAGTCTTGAGCTTCTGAAAGCTCGCCTCACGCTCGTCTAACCATCTGAGCGGGGCACCCTTCTGGGTCAACCTGGTTAACGAGGCTGCTATAGATGAAAACCCATCCACAAATTAATGGTAATAGCCCGCCAAACCCAAGAAACTCCCGATCTCCGTAGCGGAACCTGCAAAGGTTGCAAATGCGATGCCTGATCTTGAATTTGCGAGATCAGAGGCCTACACCAGAAATTGAAACATTAGCAATGCTCTAAGTCCAATTTTCACTCCATAGCCTATCCGAAACTCACCCGAGCCCTCGGGGCTCCAAACCAAACATGCACATAAGTCTAAAAACATCATACGAACTTGCTCGCCTGATTAGAACACAAAAATAACACCTAAAACTACAAATTGAACACCAAATCAAATGAAATTTTCAAGAAAACTTTGAAACTTCTATTTTCACAATCGGACGTCCGAATCACGTCAAACCAACTCCCTTTTCATCAAATTTCAAATCATGGTACAGACCCACCCGGTCCATCAAAATACGAATCCGGGTTCGATTACTAAAAATGTTGACCGAAGTCAACTCAAATAATGTTTGTAGGCAAAATTTCTTATTTTTATCAGTTTTAACATAAAAGCTTTCCGGAAAGACGCACGAACTTTGCATGCAAATCGAGGAAGGCTAAAACATGGTTTTAAGGCTTCGGATCAAAGAATTAGGTTTCAAAACACGAGATGACCTATCAGGTCATCACATTCTCCACCTCTAAAATAATCGTTCATCCTCGAACGGTCATAGAAAAGTACCTAAACTGGTGAATAGGTGGGGATATCTACTCCGCATGTCCGACCCGAACTCCCAAGTAGCTGCCTCGGTAGGCTGACCTCTCCACTACACTCGGACTGAAGGATAACTCTTCGACCTTAACTGACGAACTTGCCAGGCTAGAATAGTCGCCGACTCCTTCTCGTAAGTCAAATCCTTGTCCAACTGGACAGAGCTGAAATCTAATACATGGGACAAATCGTTGTGATACTTCCGGAGCATGAGCACATGGAACACCGGATGAACTGCTGATAACCCTGGTAGAAACGCAAGCCTGTAAGCCACCTCTCCCACTCTCTCCAGAATCACAAAAGGTCTAATTTTCCTAGGACTCAGCTTGCCCTTATTTCCGAACCTCATTACACCCTTCATGGGTGATACCCACAGCAACACTCTCTTCCCGACCATGAATGCAACATCACGAACTCTACGATCGGCATAACTCTTCTGCCTGGACTGAGCTGTGCAAAGTCAATCCTGAAAAATATTGACCTTATCCAAGTCATCCTGTACTAGATATGTGCCCAACAAACGAGCCTCCCCCGGCTCGAACCACCCAACTGGCGACCGGCACCGCCTACCGTATAATGCCTCATAGGGAGCCATCTGAATGCTTGACTGGTAGCTATTGTTGTAGGTGAACTCTACAAGGGGCAAGAACGGATGGTGCACTCGGCTACCCATCCGTTTGAAGATGAAATGATGTGCTCAACTCAACCCGCATGCCCAACTCATATGTACTGCCTCTAGAAGTGCGAGGTGAACTGCATACCTCGATCAGAAATGATAGACACGGGCACACCGTTAAGATGGATGATCTCGCGGATATAAATCTCTGCCAACTGCTCCGAAGAATAGGTAACTGCTACAAGAATGAAATACGTTGACTTAGTCATCCTGTTCACAATGACCCAAACGACATCGAACTTTCTCTGAGTCCGTGGGAGTCCAACAACGAAATCCATAGTGATACGCTCCCACTTCCACTCAGGAATCTCTATCTTCTGAAGCAAACCACCGGGTCTCTGATGCTCATACTTCACTTGTTGACAATTTAGACACCGAGCTACATAAGATATTATATCCTTCTTCATCCTCCTCCACCAATAATGTTTTTGCCAGTCCTGATAAATCTTTGCGGGGCCCGGATGAATAGAATATCGGGAACTGTGGGCCTCCTCAAGAATCAACTCACGAAGTCCATCCACATTAGGCACACAAACACGACCCTGCATCCTCAAGACCCCATCATCACCAACAGTAACCTGGTTGGCATCACCGTGCCACATTGTATCCCTAAGGACCAACAAATGAGGGTCGTCTTACTACCGATCTCTGATGTGCTCAAACAAAAAAGATCGAGCGATTGTGCAAGCTAGAACATGGCTGGGCTCTGAAATATCCAACCACACAAACTGGTTGTCCAAAGTCTGAACATCTGATGCAAGCGGCCTCTCACTGACTGGAATGAATGCAAGGCTACCCATACTCGTTGCCTTCCTACTCGATGCGTCGGCCACCACATTGGCCTTCCCGAGATGATACAAGATGTTGATATCATAGTCTTTCAATAGCTCCAACCACCTTCTCTGCCTCAAATTGATATCCTTTTGCTTGAACAAATACTGAAGGCTCCTATGATCAGTGAAAACCTCACATGACACACGGTAAAGGTAGTTCCTCCAAAACTTCAGCGCATGAAAAATGGCTGCCAACTATAAATCATGAACATGGTAATTCTCCTCATGAACCTTCAATTTCTGCGATGCATATGCAATCACCCTGCCCTCCTGCATCAATACCGCACAGAGCCCAACACGGGACGCATCACAATAGACCGAATAAGATCCTAAACCTGTGGGCAATACTTACATCGGGGCTGTATTCAAAGCAGTCTTGAGCTTTTGAAAGCTCGCCTCACACTCGTCTGACCATCTAAGCGGGGCACCCTTCTGGGTCAACCTGGTCAATGGGGCTGCTATAGCTAAAAAACCCTCCACAGATCGATGACAATAGCCCGCCAAACCCAAGAAACTCCTGATCTCCATAGATGAAGTGGGTCTAGGCCAGTTCTGAACTGACTCAATCTTCTTAGGATCTACCTGAATGCCATCTGTTGATACAACGTGCCCCAGGAAGGAGACTGAATCCAACCAAAACTCGCACTTTGAGAATTTGGCATATAACTGGCTGTCTCTCAAAGTCTGAAGCACAATCCTAAGATATTGCTCGTTCTCCTCTCGACTACGAGAGTAGATCAAGATATCGTCAATAAACACAATCACAAAGGAGTCCAAATAAGGCTTGAACACTCGGTTCATCAAATCCATGAATGTTGTTGGGGCATTTGTCAACCCAAAGGACATCATTAGAAACTCATAGTGCCCGTACCGAGTCCGAAAAGCTGTCTTAGGGACATCGGATGCTCTAATCCTGAACTGATGGTAGCCAGATCTCAAATTAATCTTCGAAAACACCTTGGCACCCTGAAGCTGGTCAAATAAATCATCAATCCTCGGCAATGGATACTTGTTCTTGACGGTGACTTTGTTCAACTGCCGATAATCTATACACATCCTCATCGATCCATCTATCTTCTTCACAAACAACACAGGTGCACCCCGGGGCGAGACACTAGGTCTAATGAAGCCCTTATCAAGCAAATCTTGCAACTGTTCCTTCAATTCCTTCAACTCAGGTGGGGCCATACAGTATGGCAGAATGGAAATGGGTGGAGTGTCTGGAGCCAAATCAATACAAAAATCAATATCCCTGTTGGGTGGCATCCCAGACAGGTCTGCAGGAACACCTTTGGAAACTCACGAACAACTGGCACGGAATCCATAGAAGGAACCTCTACACTAGAATCACGAACATAAGTCAAATAATCTAGACACCCCTTATCGACCATACGTCGAGCCTTCATATAAGAGATAACCCTGTTGGTCGAATGGCTAGAAGTCCCTCTCCACTCTAATCGAGGCAACCACGGAAAGGCTAAGGTCACCGTCTTGGCATGACAGTCCAATATAGCGTGATAAGGTGAAAACTAATCCATACCTAATATAACATCAATTAACAACAACAATAAACTAAGATGAAATACAACGAATACGGATTAATATAAAGACTTCAGCATTTACAACCATCCGGATCTGGAGTCACAATCCACGAGCTACTAAGATTACTACAAACAGAGTCTGAATAAGGGAAAACACATTATTTTGAAGTAGGAAAACAGTAAAAGATAAAACTAAGAAGAGACTCCAGGGTCTGCGGACGCCAGCAGATCTACCTGTCTCCTGATAGCAAATTCTGATAGCTAATCTCTGAATCAGCCCGAGCTGGTACCAAAATCTGCACAGAAAGTGCACAGTGCAGTATCAGTACAACCGACCCCATGTATTGGTAAGTGTTGAGCCTAACCTCGACGAAGTAGTGACGAGGCTAAGATAAGACACCTACAAAATAAAATTTGTACAGTTTAACAGTGAACATATACAAATAACAGCAATGAAGAACTAAACAGGTAATAACGGGAGGGGGAAACATGCTGAGGGGATATGAGATAAAGAAATCATCGGAATAACAACTTGAACAATCAATATACTAGGGACCAATAGAAATAAGAGAACACGGTAAAGGAAAAATGCACGGCATCACCCTTAGTGCTTTTACCATCATCCTCACCATGAAATTAATAGAAACGATACGTCATCACCATTCGTGTATTAACTCTCATAATATGGCATGGCATCACCCTTCGAGCATTACACTCACAATATGGCACGGCATCACCCTTCGTGCATTACACTCATAATATGGCACGACATCACACTTCGTGCATTAATACTCTCATCTTCACCATAAAGTCAATAGGAACGGCACAACATCACCCGTCGTGCATTAACACTCTCCCTTACCATAATGCAATGAACAACAACAACAACAACAAGGAGATAAATAACAAGTATAAGCCTTACTTCCAAAGTTGGTTCCACAATGTCAACCACAACTTCGAAATCAATACTCAATTACCACCAAAAGATTTGTAAGCATGATAAAAGCAATCGATTTAACAATACTAGTCTAAACATGGATAACATGAACAATGGAAGCTAAATTTGCAAGAAACCACATCCGACCTGCATGCTTTAACCCAACTACAACGCACAAGTACTTGTCACCTCACATATACGTTGTTCCCACCAATTAAACAAGTAGCAAATAGGCAGACAATTCATATTCCCACAAGCAAGGTTAACCACGACAGATACCTCGCTCCAACGTCCCAAACTCAAAGCTCAACCACGACTTTTCCTTTCACACAAACCTCCGAACTGATAGAATCCAGAAAATTACCAACCAAACAATTCAATTTAAGCCTTAGAAACTACCCACGACTGTAAAGAATTCAATTTAGATCATTTTTTAAAAAATCAACAAAAGTCAACACCCGGACCCGCTTGGTCCAAACCAGAAATTCGGATCAAGACCCGATTATCCATTCAACCCCGAGCCCAGTTATGTAATTTATTTTGGAATCCTACCTAAATTTGAGGTCTGAATCCCCAATTTACCAAATCCCTA
>ML368617.1:21292-32470 GCA_005239525.1 Nicotiana knightiana | reverse complement strand
CCCCCCTCTCCCACTCTCTCTCTCTCCCTCTCTCTCTCTCTCTACGTCTCTTTATATCTCTCAATACCTTATTCCAGTAATGTAGAGCAAAGAGAAAGAGAGCAGTGATTCCATGCTTATTGAAATTCCAGTAATGTAGAGCTGAAGGTGTTGCACAATTGTGTTCAAATTCCAGTAATGTTGCACAATTGGTGTTCAAATTGAAATTGTCAATCAATAAATTTTGAATGGGTTTGACTCCCCACCATTGACAGCCATTAAAAAGCTTTGAAGCTTTGAATTCGAATTTGGATTTTCAAAAATCATTATTTGTTTGGATCAGGTGTTGTTGCAAACAATTGAAAATATTGCTTGGAGTTTATATCTCAATTTGAGGGTGTTTTGGTGAATATTAGACTTTATTTCAGCTTAATTTCAGATTGAAACTCGAAGAAGAAGAAGAAGAATAAGAAGAAGAAGAAGAAGAAGAAGAAGAAGAAGAAGAAGAAGAAGAAGAAGAAGAAGAAGAAGAAGAAGAAGAAGAAGAAGAATACATAACATACATTATACTTACGAAATTGTAGTAAATTTGTAGGTAAATTGTATTATGTTAATAGATATTCTATGAAAGTTGAACAATATTGTATAAAAATTTTATTTAAGTTGTATGATATAGTAGTTGTATATAACTAGGTGGGGACAAGAGCTTATACCGGTTGGCCAAGGTGAGGGAGAGGAAAGCCCGTGACTTAGAACAAGTCAAGTGCATCAAGGACGAGGATGGTAAAGTTTTGATGGACGAGGCACTCATTAGGAGAAGATGGCAGACATACTTCCATAAACTGTTGAATGGGGAGGGGGATAGACGCATTGTGCTGGGTGAGTTGGAGTACTCCGAGAGTCGGTGAGATTTTGGGTATTGTAGGCGGATTACGATAGAGGAGGTGGAAGGAGCGATGTGTAAGATGTGCAGAGTGAGAGCAACGGGGCCTGACGAAATCCCGGTGGAATTCTGGAAGAGCGCAAGGCGGGCAGATTTGGAGTGGCTCACTAGGCTGTTTAATGTTATTTTTAACGCAAAGAAGATGCCCGAAGAATTGAGGTGGAGAATGATGGCCCCACTTTACAAGAACAAGAGTGATATACAAAATTTCAACAATTATAGGGGTATAACGTTATTGAGTCACACTATGAAGGTTTGGGAGAGAGTGGTGGAGGCCAGGGTGAGGAGGTGCGTGTCTATTTCCAAGAATCAGTTTGGATTCATGCCGGGTCGTTCGACTACGGAAGCGATTCATCTGGTAAGGAGATTAGTGGAGCAGTACAGGGAAAGGAAGAAGGATTTGCATATGGTGTTTATTGACCTTGAGAAGGCATACGATAAAGTTTCGAGGGAGATCCTGTGGAGTTATTTGGAGGTTAGCGGCATTCTGGTTGCATACATTAGGGTGATTAAGGATATTTATGATGATGCTAAGACTCGGGTGAGGAATGTGGGTGGTGACTCGGACCATTTCCTTGTGGTGATGGGGTTGCACCAGAGATCGGCTCTTAGCCCATTTTTGTTTGCCTTGGCGATGGATGTACTGTTGCGTCACATCCAAGGGGAGGTGCCTTGGTGCATGCTATTTGCCGATGATATAGTTTTGATTGACGAGACGCGTGGCGGAGTTAACACGAGGTTGGAAGTTTGGAGACAAACCTTGGAGCCTAAAGGTGTCAAACTGAGTAGAACCAAGACAGAATACTTGGAGTGCGAATTCAGTGAGACCCATGATGCAACGTAGAGGTTAAGCTTGATGCTCAAGTTATCCCCAAGAGAGCGAGTTTTAAGTATCTCGGGTCTATTATCCAGGGTAACGGGGATATTGACGAAGATGTCACACATCACAACGGAGCGGGTGGATGAAGTGGAGGCTCGCTTTCGGTGTTCTATGTGATAAGAATGTGCCATTAAGACTTAAGGGTAAGTTTTATCGAGTGGTGGTTCGACCCGCTATGTTGTATGGGACTGAGTGTTGGCTAGTAAAGAACTCCCACGTGCAGAAGATGAGAGTAGCAGAGATGAGGATGTTGAGATGGATGTGTGGGTGTACCAAGCGAGATAGGATTAAGAATGAAGCTATCCGGGACAGTGGGAGTAGCCTCCGTGGAGGAAAATATGCGGGAGTCGCAGATGAGATGATTTGGACATGTTAGGAGAAGAAGCATTGATGCCCCTGTCAGGAGGTGTGAGAGGCTAGCCATGGAGAGTTTGAGAAGGGGTCGAGGTAGGCCTAAGAAGTACTGGGGAGAAGTGATTAGGCAGGACATGGTGCTGCTTCAGCTCATTGAGGACATGACACTTGATATGAGGATGTGGAGGTCGATGATTAAGGTAGAAGGTTAGTAGGTAGTTTATAGTGTTCATCGATAGGCTTAGTAGCATGCATTTTCCTTCATATTCTTAGATTTTTATTACGGTATGTGATTTTGTTCGCCTCAGGTATTGTATTCTATATTGCTAATATTGGATACTATTTATCCTTTATTACGGTATGTGATTTTTTTATTTTTTATTTTTATTTTTTATTTTTTTTATTTTAATATTTTTTTTCATCTTTCTTCCTTCCTTGCTTCTCTCTTCCTGAGCCGAGGGTCTGTTGGAAAATAGCCTCTCTACCTGCATTAGGTAAAGGTCTTCGTACAGATTACCCTCCCTAGACCCCACATGTTGGGACCAAACTGGGTTTGTTGTTGTCGTTGTTGTTGTATATAACTAGGTAGAAATAATGTATGAAAGTTGTAGATAAGTCATATAATTTATAATTAGTTGTATAAAATTTATTTTTACTATGTATAAATCAGATACAAAATATACAAAAGACATATTGTATAAAATTTGTGTACAAATTGTATTCAAGTGGTATTATATTTTAGTTGTATATAACTAGGTAGAAATAATGTACGAAAGTTGTAGATAAGTTGTAAATAAGTTTTAGATAAGTTGTATAATATATAATTAGTTGTATGGAATTTATTTTTACTATGTATAAGTCAGATACAAAATATACAAAGTACATATCGTATAAAATTTGTATACAAATCGTATTTAAGTGGTATGATATTGTAGTTGTATATAACTGGGTAGAAATAATATATGAAAGTTGTAGATAAGTTGTAAACACAAAATGTATAACTTAGTTGCCCGAAATTCATGACATACATAGTTGTATTCTTCAAAATTCCGGCTTCGTATTTTTACGTCAAAGTCGACGACTCCAAGCTATTTCCAACAAGATTGAGCAACACTTAAATTGTAGTTTTATTTTTTATCTTTTATTTTTGAAATTTATAAAAATAGTTGGCCTAATGCGTGACATTAGGCCAACACATACACCTGATATATGCGCCCAAGCTTAGAGCCTACATTGTGACAAATTCCAGTTCAAAGGAAGAGTATTATCATCATTCATCAACCTTTCAAATGATTTTGTACGTGCTTTAGAAACATTTACAACAAGTTGGACAGTATGCATTTGTCACACATTAGGCCAACTTCTTTTTATAAATTTCAAAAATAAAAGATAAAAAATAAAACTACATATCATCCAAAGATAGATGAATTGGATGGAGGGAAAATTAGGAAGTTTGTGAGGGATATTTTTATTTTACCAAAATTGAAAACTAAAATTAAGGGATACAATAGTTGGCTTAAATGGCTGCAAGGGTGGAAGATCCGGAGAGAAAAGGGGGGAAATGAGAGAAAAAAGGAAAAAAGTATAACTAAATCCCTTAATTGAAGACACTAATAATAGATTGAGACCATTTTAAGGCGAAATGTATATATTTTATAGCTAAAATGTTTTTAAGTCGGGTAAAGATAAAAACTTGGACATTTTTCGTAATAAGGTTTCAAATAGTGTAATAGGAATAAAAAAAATCTCAAATTCAAAACTAAAACCAAACCAAACCTAAAATGTATCGATTTTTTTTTTGTCGGTTCGGTTCTGATTTTTATTAACATCCCTAGCAGCAAGACAACAATAACTACTAAATCTCTATTCCAAATTAGTTAGAACGGTTAACACGAATCCTTCATATCCATTTGGTTCATTTGTGCCAGCTTTATTTACTATACAATAGGTTGTCTTTTAAAATGACGAAGAATTTTGGTCTAAGATTAAGATGAATTATTTTATAATATACTAATATGATTCTTGTTTTCTATATGTCATGGAAGCGTTTAGAACCTACACACTTCGACCTAGACAAGGGAAGAAAGAGCCTAAGGTCCATACTGGTTACTGCTTTAAGGTTTCGATTAACAGTTTTGCTCAATCCTTCGAGCAGATTCTCGATTGATTTGAATCAATATAAAAAATTCTTGATGACTTAGGAACTGTTAAATTTTAGATCAAGATCTTCTTGTCCTTCCCTTCCAGAGCCACTCTCTTCCCTTAGCTGCCACAAGATATAACATATAATTTACTCCAAGACAATAGTGTTTGCTTTTTCTTTTTTCTTTTCATTTATTCCTTAAATTAAATCCTATAATGGAACTTATGTAGATAAATAACACAATTTGATCCCATTGTCATTGGTAAGTTCTGTTTAGGAATATAATATGACAGATATGTCTGTCCAGGCACAACTTTGAACTTCAATAATGGTAAAAACTTTTACCAAGATAAAGATACACAGTAAGGTAAAATTCACTAACAAGATGTGAAAACTCTCAAAGGAAATGACACCAAATTCCATGAATTTGGCATATATATATATATATATATATATATATATATATATATATATATATATTAAAGACTTCAACTTCTTTCCATGGGGACATACAACAACCAACCCACATCAAGGAACTGCGGAAGTTTGTTGAGCCCCGAACCTGGGGCGAGACCGGCACCCGGTGCCTCACCTAACCTAGCGTACCAACTTGCGAATGATGGACCCTGAACATATAATGTCATACTTTGGCCATGTGGCCACATTGCAAGACAATTTGCGACGCAAAATATAAAACTGAATGGAAACTAGCGCTGACTAAACATCAATATAAAGCTGGACCGACAAGGCCGTCATAACTACTACAGCTGTCAAACTAACAAAATGTATATACAAGGCTTACAAGCCCAACATATGGTACTAACTGAAAGGATATGTCTACAAGCCTCTACTGATGGATGTCCTGTGATCGGAACAGGGCCCCCGCCTATCCATAACATATATACATATATACACAAGATGTACACAAAACTCTAGACCCAGCAATTCCGAAGGACGTGGAGCTTACCGGTCAAGCTGAACTCGGGCAACACCTACTGAGTAGGTCTACCCGTCTGTCTGTCTGAACCTGCACGCATGAAATGCAGCGTCCCTAGAAAAGGGACGTTAGTACGAAATAATGTACCGAGTATGTAAGGCAATAAAATAACTGAAAGCTGAAACTGAACTAATAATATAATAACTGAAAGTACTGGGAGTAAAAGATGATCTATAGATATACTTTCCTACTGATACTGACTCAACTCTCTCAATAAAGTAAGTAAAATAAATGTCTGACCCTATAAGACTAGGAACGTGTAACTGCCATGTCGTAGTAAGCTCGCTCATAGGCGCTCAGCCATACTAGGCTCTGTATCTCGGCCATTCTAGGCTTACCCATAGGCATTCGGCTACAGTAGGCTCGATATATAACTTACCATCTGATCAGATGTTTCCCAATAGGTGCCTGCCCACCGATTATAGCTCGATGGTGGTGCAAATACTGTAATACTGTGTATATATTGACCCTATGCTCTCTTGACTGGGAGAAGATAATACTCAATTGAATATAAAGTCCCGATAAGAGAGAATACTGTAACTTATGAGACTAGGATGATGTATATAAATTCGGGAGTATGAACTTCTCTTTATGCCTCGTTATCAAACACATATAGTTACGAGATCATGCCAAAATGAAGGAAGGGCTTAGCCTTAACATACCTTATCATAATCTTTCCAATCACCAAGTTGAACTCGCCTCTTTGCACCTTAATCTACAACAACGATAATAATACTATCATTAAGTTACGAAAGGTACAACTATCGCATAAAGAACGACAAGCTTATTTTGTATTAAAACGGGCAGTATCCCCCCTATAATCCTTACTTTCTCCAAGTTCAAGATAACATCAAAAATACAAGAACACAACAATAATAACATGTATACATTATTTTCCAACCTTATATACACCACAAAATACTATACAACAGCCCAACACACCCCAATCTCTTCATACACAAAACGACCATTGTAGTAGTGTCAAACATCCCGAAAATGTTACGAGGAATGACCAGCCCACCATCCTGAATTTATGTGGTGTTTCTCCACACCATTACTCCTCCAAAACTCCACAAAACAGTATTAAAACAAACAGCCCAACATCAACACAAAATATTCCACAGAATAGTCCGCTACAAGTGAATAACTCGAACTCACAGCTTCCGATCACCGTCCCGTGAGTTTTTAAAAATATAAAATGAATTACCATGCATTTACAACAGAAAAATGGATGAAAGAGAGCCGTAAAATTAACTTATTTTTTAGATAATTCATCTCTTGTCTTGGTTCTTCAAACTCTAGGTTTTACCATCAATTAGAACTTGAAAGAGAAAGGAAATCAATTAGGGTTTGTGGGAAATTTTTGGGAGGATATTTGCAGAGGTTTAGGTATGGTTAATTGTGGTATTTTATGAGATTTATATTTAAGTAGATAATACCTTAAATGAGCTCTTTTGCTGACCCAAACTAGCCTCTTTTTGGACTCTCATTTAAGCAAGTAGGTGACACACCTACTGATCACCTAGCAGCCTGTGCAGTCTCGTAAAAATGCATATATCTCTCTATTCTGATGTCATATTGACAAATGTTTTAATGATTTAGAAAATAGTCTCATATATATTCACTTTTACAGGTGGAACACCTCATAACTCTAGGTATATTGGGAGAAAATTGCAGTTACATTTGACCCAAATTTTCTGTAAAACTTATGAATGTAACTTGTGATGACTTTCATCGACTTTTGCTCCAAACCTCGCTTGAATTCAAAATATAACACACGACTAACATAAATCATAACATAACCTCCTTATCATATTAAGCACCCTAGTCTCATCCCAAATGTACATGTTATAACATTCCCAATTTGTCGACTTTCGACGAAACATTATTTTCTTCAATTTTTTTAGCTTCTGAACCTTCCAACCATCTTTATACTTGTTATTGTTCATGATCTTCAATATTTGTAACCTCCGAGGTAACATGATTAACTTACTTTTTTTCCTTTAAATACTATCTCATTTTTGGTCCTATATTAATTTTCTTACGACGCACTTTTACATACGAAAATATAATGTGTAAAATCATTCCCCCTTGGGAAAATTCATCCTTGAATGTTTACTCTGAAATACTTTGGAAAAATTTTTCCAGAGTCTCCTTCGTACACTATACTACAACCAACTTGCACACAGTCAAAAAACAAACTATGCATGCCACACATGGCCAATGTCTATAAATAGCAACACTTTGCCTCACATAGTCGTAAATCAT
The DNA here is from genome assembly GCA_005239525.1 of Nicotiana knightiana. Taxonomy (NCBI): domain Eukaryota; kingdom Viridiplantae; phylum Streptophyta; class Magnoliopsida; order Solanales; family Solanaceae; genus Nicotiana; species Nicotiana knightiana. Next base: position 24,906 of record ML368617.1, on the reverse strand, counting down.
AAATACCAAAAGTCAAAAAATAAGAGCTTACCTGATGACCTACTAGCCTGAATAGAGTTATGCTGTAGCATCCCATCTCGAGCCATATCTTCAGTTTGAAATAGGTGGGGGTATTTAGACTTCATTTCTTCCTCCACTTCCCACAACATCTCTTCCTTATTCTTGCTTCTCCATAAAACATTCACGAGGCTACCTTCTTATTTCATAGCTTGCGGATTTGTCGCTCCAGGATGACAACTGGAATTTCCTCGTATTATAATTCCTCCATAATCTGTACATCATCCGTGGGCACCACTCAGGTAAGATCGCCAATGCACTTCCGTAGCATAGATACGTGAAAAATCGGATGGACAGACTCCAATTATGAGGAAATTCTAAATCATAAGCTATTTGGCCCACTCTCCGAATGATACTATAAGGCCCAATATACCGTGGGCTAAAGCTTGCCTTTCTTTCCAAACCTCATCACGCCCTTCATAGGTGATACCTTTAAGAATACTCGGTCATTAACTCCAAACTCTAAATGTCGTCGCTACATGTCAGAATATGACTTCTGACGTCTCTGAGCTGTTAACAATTTCCCTCGAATAAGCTTTACTTTCTCTACGGCCTGCTGAACGAGGTCTGGCCCATGTAACCCAGATTCTCCAACATCAAACCACCCTATAGGAGATCTGCACTTACGCCCATACAAAGCCTCGTACGGAGCCATCTAGATACTGGTGTGGTAACTGTTATTATATTGAACTCGATAAGAGGTAGAGTCCCTAGAACTCTCTGAAATGACCTCAAAAAATGTTTTGTAAACTGGGCCCCACGGTCAGATATAATAGATACTGGTACTCCGTGTAGCTGCACTATCTCCTGAATATATAACTTTGCATAATCATTTGTTGTATATGTAGATCTGACGAGTAGGAAATGAGCTGATTTTGTGAGGCTATCGACTATCACCCATATAGAATCGAACTTACGATGAGAACGACGTAAACCTGTGACAAAGTCCACGTCTGCATTAGCCATCCGGGCTTCTGGTGATCTAGCTTCACCTGCTGGCAACTAGGACACTGGGCGACAAACTCAGTAATGTTCTTCTTCATATCGTTCCACCTGTACACATCCTTAATGTCATGATACATCTTCGTCGTCCCAAGATGAATGGAGTACCACGAATAATGTGCCTCTGACATAACCCTGTCTCGTAGCTGTCGCGCCCCCTCTTTCCTCGCGGAGATCGGGTTTATCACATTGGTTGGGACAACTCATTCCATTTGGGAAAGGGGGTTCGCATATTTTGAAGAGTCGTCACCTAACGATTTTAACGGTGCGTTAGGGCACCTAAGGGGTTCAATTATAACTACGTTGCTAACCAGAGATTTGGGTAAGGTCTTGAAATTATCCTAAGGGGGAGGTGTTAGGCACCCGTCAGGATCCACATGTTCGGTTCCCGGCCGAATGGTTTCGTGAATTTGGAAAATAAGAAAATAACAAGTAAGGCTCATATAAGAGGGGATTTCAAACAAGTATTGAAGTTTATTAAAAGTTGAAAGAAATCAAAAGTAAATATTCTAGAAAAGATGTCCTAGGTTTAAAGCAATATGGATCACATCAATGCAATACCGGATAGATAGAGCTACACGTGGTATTAACGCACCAGTCATCATATCCATATTCTACCCTTTCCCACCCCGCGAAGGTATTTAAAACGCGTGTTAGTCACGAAACTTATTGCGTGCTATTACCCGTCCATCCTATCAATCCTATAGGAAGTTAGGGACTACTATTCCTAGAGGGTGAGTACTAGGCTGAACCCCTAAGTTTAAAGGACAAAATGCTAAACGACAAACAAAACAATTAGGACTACAAATACAGGGAAACATATAGAGGCATATATGAGGCTCAGATATTCCTCCCCAAATTATACACATAAATAGCACGACTAAAACACAAGTAAAGTCTTTAACTTCAGGACCTAAAGCATGATGTCTAGGCGAGAATACAGTAATGAGGCAGTGTTTTTACTGAGTTTCAGAGAAAAGGGTCTTTACCAGATTCAGACTATCGATCGTGACCTATTATTAACCAAACAACACACAGAAAGAAGGTAGATATCCAGTTTTAATAAGTTTAATACCTAAGGCTTGCCTAGGCGTATTAAACCGCTCCAGTTACACTGTTTTAGCTTCAGTTTAGAAAGAATTTGTTAGGCGGGTAAGTCTGTTTTAACCTTAGTCTTGATAAAGAGGTGAGTATTTGAACGAATATAAATGCATTCTTAGGGACATGGCATCTAAATGCAAAAACAAGATGCAGAATGCTGCAAACCTATACATGTTATTCTAGATGCATGAGCATTTTCAGTATTAGAATATATTCTTTTAGCGAGATTCATTAGCACATTCTAACTAAAAATAAAACATACAGAGACGTAACTTCTTGTTAAGTTACTGAAACCTAATACATGATCTCTAAGTGTTCATAGCAGTATATCTTTTAACACATGATTTTGGCATAGATAACATGAGCATGCTGAGAATGAAATTTTAAGGTAATATGATTTCTAATGCAAGATTCGATAGTAGATGTTATTATTTAGTCTAAAACAGGATTTCTAGATGAAGCAATTGTGAGAAGGCAGAAGTAGTAACATTATAACAGTCGTTTCTTTTGTTGTTAACTATGAACATGATTTCTAAGCGGATATGAGTATGACGGGGATGCTGAAATAAATAAACCTAAACATCATGGTATCTAATGCATTAATGACAGGTATTGCTAAGCATGGTGGCTATTGCACATATAAAAAAAATAAACCTACAAGCATGAGTTCTACCCATATCTATACTAAGCATGCATAACCCCACCCATTTCACTATCCAGCCCCAGAATCATTTTTACAATTAATTATTACAGACCAGCATTTCACAAATTTCATAAGCAAATAAGGAAATTAATAAGTTACACTATAGGGAGCCTAACAATAGTCCCAAATCCTCAGATCCAACAATTCCATATGCCATGACCTTTTATAACTCAGGTGTGTCAGAGTTCCTAAGGACCTCAGAGGATCCCAGGCAGTGCTCACACCCAGGTACCCTAGCCAGGAATGAGTAAGTGCAGTGTGGAATGCCAGCCTTGTGTGTCATAGTTCAATGGGTACTCAAATGGTCCCCAAGGCAGTTATCACACGAACGGGGCTGAACTTAGAAACTAGGAGTAGTGAGATGTGCTCATAGTTTTTAGAAGAAGTGGGTTAGAAATAATTTTTTGAAATAATTGTTTTGAAATAGGCTTTAGAGAACACCATAAGAGTTTGCATTTTATGAAAAACCAGTTTGAGGAGGAGGAAACAGGACAATCAACAACTCAGAAAACATACATAGTTCAGGAAACCAAACACAAACAAGGAAAAATGAATTGGGGACAAGTAATACATCTGTGAAAGCATAGTTGCACATAGGTTAACATCAGAGAAGTCTTACAGGACTTAACTAGTTACAACAATAGTCTATCACAAAGTATTCATGTTAAGAGTTTAATAGCACTAGACAGAATTACACATTAAGTTCAGGATTGCATAGTAACTAGGTATCATGAATATCTACTTATAGTTT
>ML368614.1:0-52418 GCA_005239525.1 Nicotiana knightiana | reverse complement strand
GACCCGTTTAGCCCGCTAGCCCGTATAGCCCGCGGGCCCGGCCCACCTGCCACCCTTAGACGTGGTGGGCCCGGGGGTCGGATTTTGACTAAATTCAGGTTTTTGAGCTAAATTGATATTTTTCGATTGGGATTCGCTTCTTAAGCATAATTTGATGATAAAAATCTGAACTTGGTAGATTTGGAGCACTCAGAGGCCGGGTTTAGAGGCAAAGGCACTGGGGAATAGTTTTTAGCCGGTTTTGAGGTAAGTAACGTTTCAAACTTGGTTTTGAGGGTTCGAAACCCCGAGCTAAATGATTTATGACTATTATTGAGGTGATGCACATGCCAAGTGACGGGCGTGCGGGCATGCACCGAGTATTTGTGGCCCGGCTTATCCCATGGCCCCGCTTAGTGATTATTCCGTGATGATATTTGTGCATCTATTAATGTGGTAATTGTGAACATCTTAGAAATCATGTTAAGTATAAATGCTAGGCTTCATGCCGGAAAAGCTAAGACCCGAGTGGTCGTATATTGCTGTCTCATGTTGCGATTATTTGATGTCATATACTCAGTCCTGTTATAGCATATCATTTCATATCCCAGTCTCAGTATTGTTAATTACATGCATATTTATCATTGTTTCGGGCTGATGGAGGCATTTGTGATCCATGTGAGTGAGACTGAAGAGTAATAATTAAGTGAGGCCAAAAGCCTGTTATTGAGACAGTTATGAGAATGGACTGCACACTGCAGTGATATTTAAATCATGCCTTCTTTGGCTTGATATGGCACTTGAGCCACTAGGGCCCCTCCGGAGTCTTTACACCCCTAGTGAGCGCAGATATTGAGGGATGGATCTTGTCCAAAGTGATGAGGGATGGATCTTCCCTGGGCATGGATCTTGTCCGAAGCTTTGTTTATGAGAGGAATGGATCTTCCCTGGTTATGAAAATTGTCCGAGTGTTATATTCCGGAGATGGATCTTCTCTGTGGGGGATGGATTGGCATTTTTCCTCAGTACATAGTGATTATGGTCACCGGTGTTTATGCATATTCCGGGATGGAACTTCCCTGGGCCTGAGAGCTATATATAGTACTGAGTGGACTTCTGTGGGAGAGCTGTGAGCACTATGTGCATATCTATATTGGTTCCATAGCATATATTTTATGATGGCATGTAGAGTATATTGTCATACTTGACATATTTACTCATCCTGATAAACTGTTAGCATGTCTAAATTATGTATATTATTTATTGTAAAATTTTGAGGTTTTGTCCGTCACTACTTCTCAGCCCATAGTTTGGGTTCATTACTTCTGAGTTGGTGTACTCACGTTACCCCCTGCACCTTGTGTGCAGATCCAGGTACATCGGAACCCGGTAGCGGATTTTGAGCTGCGGTGAGCGTTTCTAGTGGAGTTGTCGAGGTACCAGCTGACGATCGCGACATCGCTTTCTCTTTCTTTACTCCACCTATTTCATTTATATTTTGGGACAATGTTGTCCTTTTCCCCTTTTCTTCACTTTATGTTATAGTAGCTCATGACTGAGTGACACCATATCTGGGGATTGGAGATTTAAATTTAGTTTTCAAATGTTGTTTTAAATTTCAGATTCTTAGTTTTATTAATAAATTCGTTTAAAAATCATATTTTGCTGGAAATTGAATTTAGCTTAGTTCAATAGGGAGGCTTGCCTGGTTCCACGACAGGCGCCATCACGACTCCGGAATTGGGTCGTGACAAGATGGTATCAGAGCGCTAGGTTAAATAGGTCTCACCAGTCATGAGCAGGTTTAGTAGAGTCTTGCGGATCGGTACGGAGATGTGTGTACTTATCTTCGAGAGGCTGCAGAACCTTTTAGGAAAATCTCACATTCTTTGAATTCTGTCGTGCGACTCTGTTGAACTCTGAAACTAAACTTCTGTTGTTTTCATTCTCTCAGAGATGGTGAGGACTCGTGCTAATGATGGTGGTGACCAGATCCAAGTAGGACCAGCCCGAGGTCGAGGCCGTGGCAGAGGGAGGGGTGCAGCCCGCTTAGCAGCCGGGGCAGTACCTGTGGACCCTCCCATTGTCCAGGAGCAGGTCCCCGCAGCTGAGATTCCAACGGGGAAGACTCAGGCACCAGCAGTGCCCATTGTGATTCCGGGTCTTCAGGATACCCTAGCCTAGATTTTGACGGTGTGCACCAGCCTGACACAGGTCGTCGCCATGTCTACTGCTGCTACTTCTCAGGTCGGGGGAGGCACTCAGACTCCAGCTGCCCGGATACCTGAGCAAGTTAACTAGGGGCTTCAGACACCTAGAACAGTCCCAGTTCAGCCGGTTGCCCCAGCCCAAGATTATGTGGTCCCAGCTTTAGCTGATGATGAGCAGCATAGGTTGGAGAGGTTCAGCAGACTCCATCCTCCGAATTTTAGTGGTACTGAGGGCGAGGACGCCCAGGGATTTTTGGACAAGTGTCAGATGACCCTTCGCCCAACAGGGATATAGGAGGCTAGTGGGGTCCCATTTACTACTCCATTTACTACATTCCAGTTTTCAGGAGCTGCACTTGCTTGGTGGGAGGCCTATGAGAGGCGTAGACCTGCTGATGCAGCGCCCCTTACCTGGCGTCAATTCTCCATTCTATTCCTGGAGAAGTATATACCGCAGTCCTGCAGTCCCGCAGGGAGGAGCTGCGTAGGGAGTTCGAGCAGTTGCGCCAGGAGGACATGACCGTGACGCAGTATGAGATGAGGTTCTCCGAGTTGGCCCGTCATACCATTTGGCTAGTTACCAAAGATAGGGAGAGAATCAGGAGGTTCGTTGATGGTCTTACTTATCAGCTTCGGGTTTTTCTGACTAGGGAGAGGGTATCTGGCGCTTCTTTTGAGGAAGTGGTTGACATTGCTAGAGAGATTGAGTCAGCTCGCCGCCAAGAGCAGATTGAGAGGGAGGCCAAGAGGTCTCGAGGATCTGGGAGTTTTGGTGGGGTTCCTTTAGGAGGGCAGCCTTAGCCCGACGGAGGCCGTCCATTCAGGCAGGCTCAGCCAAGTCGCTCAGGTTATCGTGGTGGATCGGTTGGTCACGATCCTCATAGTTCGCATCAGGCGCAACCATCTTTTAGTGCCTTGCCAGCTCAGAGTTCATCTTGGGCACCATCGGTTCAGAATTCATCTATGTCTGGTTCTTCTAGCGGTTATCCCGGTGCTAGGGCTTCCCTTCAGTCCCCAGTGCCATTTTACGAGAGAGGTTGCTTTGAGTGTGGAGATGTGGGCCATATTAAGAGGTTTTTCCCTCGTCTTGCGAGAGGTACTTATCATCAGATGAGTCAGCCCATGGTTTCAGAATCAGTAGCTGCACCGCCCACCCAGGCAGCTAGAGGTGGGGGTCAGGCAGTTAGGGGTCGCCCAAGAGGGGGAGGTCGATCTGGTAGTGATCAGGCCCGATTTTATGCATTCCCGGCCAGACCGGATGAAGTGGCTTCTGATGCCGTAACCCTAGGTATCGTTTCAGTCTGTCATGAGAAGCTTAAGTTTTTAATTGATTCCGGTTTTTCATATTCGCATGTTCATCATGAGTTAGCCCATACTCTGGATACGCCCGTGAATCTGTTGTTACATCTGTTATGTGCTCGCCCCTTGTGGGTGATGTTGTTGTTACGGACCGCGTGTGTCAGTTGTGTGTGGTACCTATTGGGGGTCTGGAGACCCGTGTGTGTGCATGGTAAGGTTATTCGACGGTTGATGGCTTTTGGAACAACCGTTGGCACGTTCGAGGACGAACGTTTTTTTAAGAGGGAGAGAATGTAACGACCCGGTCCGTCGTTACGTAAAAACCTACATTATAATTACTATTCTTGACTGGTCATAGGTTGGTTATATTGTTATTGATATGTTAGAGTTGGTAGGCTTGAAATCAGAATGGTTGTAGTGAGAGTTTAGCCACTTAGTCCTTAAAAATAGCCTTAAAATGGGAAAAGTCAATTGAGAGTTGACTTATTGGTAATCGACTTCGGAATGCGGATTCTATAACTCGAATAGCTTCGTTAGGTGATTTTGGACTTAGGAGTGTGTCCGGAATAATTTTATGAGGTCCGGTGTAGAATTAGGCTTGAATTGGCGAAAATTAATTTTTGGTGATTTTCGGTTGGCACTGGAAAATAGGCTATCAGGGTCGGAATGGAATTTCGGAAGTTGAAACAGGTTCGTAATGTCATTTTGGATGTGTCTGCAAAATTTCAGGTTAATCGGAGTTGTTTTGGATGGTTTCGGCATCATTGGTGGATTTTAGAAATTTCAAAGTTCTTAGGCTTGAATCCGATGTAAATTTGGTGTTTTGATATTAGTTTTGGTGTTTTGAGAGTGCAACTAAGTTTGAATGATATTATGGGATGTGTTGGTAACTTTGGTTGAGGTACCGAGGACCTCGGGTGTGTTTCGGGGTGGTTTCAGATCGAATATGGGTGAAAAGCGCTGCTGGTTGCTGTGTCTGGTTTCCTTCTTCGCGAACGCGAAGGGAGTCCTGCGTCCGCGAAGAGGAAAGTTGGAGGCTGCTGGATTTTTGCCTTCGCGAACGCGTGGTGGTGGACGCGAACACGAAGGGGTTGGCTTAGTCTAATAAGCGAACACAGGGCTTGGAAACGCGTAGAAGGAAAGGGAGCCGGGGGCCTGGGGGGCCGTTTGGCCTATGCGTTCGCGGTTGGTGATACGCGTTCGCGTAACTAGAGGTCGGTTAGGCATCGCGTTCGCGGGCAGAGGGTCGCGTTCGCGTAGTGTAAAAAGGAGGGGTATGTTGGGTTGTTCAATGTGAACGCGTATGTATGGCCGCGTTCGCAAAAGGTAATAACTGGGCATAATTAATTAAACCCTTCCGCGACTTAACCATTATTTTACACCATTCTTGTACGCCAAAGAGCTCTTGGGGGCGATTTTGAAGAGGAAAAGTCTTGTTCTTCATAGAGGTAAGTGTTCTAATCATTAAAACTCGATTATGGGTGATTATAGAGCATAAAACCAGTGTAAATTCATGAAAAACCAGTAGAAAAATTGGGTTTTAGGGCTTGAGATTAAGAGACCTTTAGGGGTCGATTTGAGGGGTCAAACGAACTCCGATTTTGGTGTTCTTTATATGTATGGAATCGTGGGAGGATGATGAACACTTTTCTGTAAAATTTCTGAGTTTCGGGACATGGGCCCGGGGGTCGGGTTTTGACTAAATTCGGATTTTTGAGCTAAATTGATATTTTTAGATTGGGATTCACACCTTAAGCATAATTTGATGATAAAAATCTGAACTTGGTAGATTTGGAGCACTTAGAGGTCGAATTTAGAGACAAAGGCACCCAGAATAATTTTTAGCCGGTTTTGAGGTAAGTAACGTTTCCAAACTTGGTTCTGAGGGTTCGAAACCCCCAGCTAAATGATTTATGACTATTGTTGAGGCGACGCACATGCCAAGTGACAGGCGTGCACCGAGTATTTGTGGCCTGGCTTATCCCATGGCCCCGCTTAGTGATTATTCCGTGATGATATTTGTGCATCTATTAATGTGGTAATTGTGAACATGTTAGAAATCATGTTAAGTATAAATGCTAGGCTTCACGCCGAAAATGCTGAGACCCGAGTGGTCGTATATTACTGTCTCATTTTGTGATTATTTGATTCCATATACTCAGTCCTGTTATAGCATACCACTTCATATCTCAGTCTCAGTATTGTTAATTATATGCATACTTATCATTGTTTCGGGCTGATGGAGGCATCTGTGATCCATGTGAGTGAGACTGAAGAGTAATGACTGAGTGAGGCCGAGAGCCTGTTATTGAGACAGTTATGAGAATGGACTGCACACTGCAGTGATATTTAAATCATGCCTTTGTTGGCTTGATATGACGCTTGGGCCACTAGGGCCCCTCCGGAGTCTTTACACCCCCAGTGAGCGGAGATATTGAGGGATGGATCTTCTCCGGGCATGGATCTTGTCCGAAGTGATGAGGGATGGATCTTCCCTGAGCATGGATCTTGTCCGAAGCTTTGTTTATGAGAGGGATGGATCTTCCCTGGTTATGAAAATTGTCCGAGTGTTATATTCCGGAGATGGATCTTCTCCGTGGGGGCTGGATTGGCCTTTTCCCTCAGTACATAGTGACTACGGTCACCAGTGTTTATGCATATTCTGGGATGGAACTTCCCTGGGCCTGAGAGCCATATATAGTACTGAGTGGATTTCTGTGGGAGAGCTGTGAGCACTATGTGCATATCTATACTGGTTCCATAGCATATATTTTATGATGGCATGTAGAGTATACTGGCATACTTGACATATTTACTCATCCTGATAAACTGTTAGCATGTCTAAATTATGTATATTATTTATTGTAAAATTTTGAGATTTTGTCCGTCACTTCTTCTCAGCCCATAGTTTGGGTTCGTTACTTTTGAGTTGGTGTACTCACGTTACCTCGTGCACCTTGTGTGCAGATCCAGGTACATCGAAACCCGGTAGCGGATTTTGAGCTGCGATCAGAGTTTCTAGTGGAGTTGTCGAGGTAGCAGCTGGCGATCGCGACCTCGCCTTCTTTTTCTTTACTTCCACCTATTTCATTTATATTTTGGGACAATGTTGTCCTTTTCCCCTTTTCTTCACTTTATGTTATAGTAGCTCATGACTGAGTGACACCAGATCCGGGGATTGGAGATTTAAATTTAGTTTTCAAATGTTGTTTTAAATTTCAGATTCTTAGTTTTATTAATAAATTCGTTTAAAAATCACATTTTGCTGGAAATTGAATTTAGCTTAGTTCAATAGGGAGGCTTGCCTGGTTCCATGACAGGCGCCATCACGACTCCGGAATTGGGTTGTGACAACTGGCATGACCGTGAGTTTCAGATATCAGATGGTTAAACCTTAAAAAAAGTATCATCGTACTACATATAATTAATTTGTCTTGCAAATACAATCTACAATTGCTGCTTGAGGCCTATAATAGTTCTATAACTACTGAAGCCAAGAAAGAAGTGACTTTCTCATATATAAGGTCAGGATTTACATGAGGTACAACATAACGTGGGTGTGTATATCAGTATATATTTGCTAGCCTAATGTATACAAATGACTTGAGCCATGCACCTATATTATTTGTACGTGCTTCGTATATACTACGTAGATTTATACAATACTATGACCTCTCCAAATTACAGTTCACAAGGTTCCTGCATGCAAGCTAGTTATTTGATTCTCACTGTTGTAGGCACTTTACAAGTTTCTTGAATTGTTACCTTCTTGTTTAAGTTGTTGGATTCTTTGATGTAGTCTTCTCCGATGATCATGGATTTTCCAAAGTCCATGTCCCAGAATAACAGCAGAGTATATCCCATGTGTGATTATAGGTGCAAAAATGTTGTTTGTCTGTTGCATTTGCAAGTGTAGAAGTTCAAATTATCTATAGTGACCAAAATTTCATGTAGACATAACCTTTTAAGTATCAGAAATAAATACAATGTGAAATTCATGTTACCTGGATCCATTCAAACCCGAGGTAAAGGGCTAACATGGCTTCTAGTAAAGGAGAGTATATCTTCTTCATCTGTCGTCTCTCGTACCAAGCTGCAAAACATTCAGGCAGATGAAAGAATTAACATATCATGCACTTATCTGTTTCAACTAAAGGATCAAACGTTGGAGAGCAGAAATGTTTTGTTTACTTGCTTCTGTACTGTTGTAGTATAAAGGTTTATATACATGCGAGGGAGTAGGATTTATAAGATACAGGTGGTTACATCAAATATTATAAAACTTATCATATCTTAACGATATGAGCTGGTTCGATAAGCTCAGTAGAAACCAATTTTTCTTTGATCCAATCTCTGCTCGGTCTCTCTGGTGACTGTGGGCGGAACTAGGTGGCGGAAGAGGGTTCATCCGAACCCCCTTCGACGTAAAATTACACCATATATACAAGGTCAAAAATATTTTTACGTATATATAGTAGAGTTGGATCCCCTTGGCTTCTCCAAGTGTTAACTTCTTTATATTTTGAATCATCTTGGTGTAAAATCCTGGCTCCGCCACTGCAGGTGATACTTGTGAAGAGAGCCCCTTCAGTATATAGAGAACTGGGGAATCTTTCGTACATGCTAACACCTAGAACGAGAAGTAAGTCCATTGCTTTTGACAGAACGAGTACCAGTCTCCTGCCTTGGTGGTCTCATATTATTTAAAATAGTTTAAGAAGCTACTCGAAAGGTCTGAGAAGGCCCGATGGAGTAAAGGAAAACATGTATAATGTCACACTTCCTGACTTCCAGAGGTGACTAGAGATGGCCAAATGCAGTACAGGGAGCAGGTTTGCAATCCTTGCAACTATGGTGAAAAGCGATTTGCTTGTTGCCAAACCTTTCGCCTTTCTTTTGATTCAAAGTAGGTCAAGACTGTTGTATTTTAAGTCTGTCGACTTTGGATGTAGACTAGGCTAAGGGACGTGCTTCAGGTCTTCTATTCTTAGTTGCGATCAGCCCTACTAATTCTTCATATCCCATTAGCATTATTAGTCGGACCCCAAATCCCCAGATTCATATCATTATGTTAATTAAGTTTAGACTCAAATGATCACAAAGTGAGAGCTGTCTTGCTTATGTCATGAACATAGAAGAGAAGTTAAACCTGCAAAGAGTTTCTTAAGATCTTCACGACCTGAATGTGACTTCAGTACTGGTGCAACAACATAGGTAGGATCTGAAAGTGAAATAACAAATAGCCAAGTGATAAAGCATGTTAGAGTAGAGGACAATGAAAGGCAGCCATATAATATAAATTGCAGCCTGTGAAACTTACCTTTTGGAGAGGCAGCTATATAATATAGAGAACCAGTGAGAGCTGCTGTAATTACAGCTGCAAACGCTTGAGCAAATGGGACATAAGGTGGCAAAACACCTGTCTATATTTTAAGGAAACAGAATGTGTCAGGGCATCAGAAAAATTTGGATATAGCAAAACTCGATGCTAGATATAGAATCCTACCAATGATGCCATTCCTCTAGCATCAGTTACGAAATCACTGCTCCTTAAGAAAATGTCAGCCAAAGCTCCCTGTAATCACAAACATAATGAGAGAGGAGCAAGGGGAAAAGAATCATGACCTATAAGAAAGATATATTTTTTGACATGAATTTCTGTGGACTTTGACAAATTAAAAATAATTACTCCGTTGATAATTTTGTTAGATAGTTTGTAATGTGAAAGTGGTTATTAACAAAAGAAATGTTTATTCTGAATAGGTTCCAAACTTTTTGAGATTATGTTCTATGAATAAGATCGTTGTTGGCTCTTCGGGAAGTGAAATAGATTGGCAAAAACAACAGCAATCACTTATAAATAACTGCAGTAACATGCCTTTTGTAACCGTAAGATCGCTATCCCCAGAGTCAGACAATCAATCTTTTGGTAAAACGCTCTACACGCCTCAAGCCTTTTTCAGTTTTCTATTTTCTTTATGTTCTTTCTTTCTCTATTTCTTTTTGAAAATATATGTATACATTGGATATCTGAAGCACAGATGAATATAAGATATGCAAGGTTCGTACACTTAAACATAGAAAGCTGAAAAGAGAAGCTTGCTCAGTCAATGAAATGCCTCACTTTCAACCGGTAGTTTGGTTATCTGGCTCACATGAAGGGTAAGTGCGGAACCAATACTGATACCGTGTGGGAGTTTAAGTCACGTCAAGTGTAAGTAGTGAACTGGAGTATTATTGATCCCTTGGTGTCGAGGAATCAATAGGGAAAAGAATAAGGCTGCAAAAAGGACAAATGAATTCGCGATTGTATGCCATAAATGGATGATATACATCTTACCTGGACAGCAGCACGGTAGAAAAGCTCCTCTCCAACAGAGCTAGCAGCCACAATCAGAATGAACTACATATTTGCATCAAAATCCATTAAGTATCAACCCTTCCCTGTATTGTGACATAACTATTGATGCTGAAATTGATCAAAAAGATTACCTGCCAAGGTGACATTCCATAAAAGAAATTCCGTAGCTCTTCATCCTCAACATCCCTAATAGCTCGAGCGTGAGGTGATAGCTTCACAACTTCATCCTATAAATACAGCGATTTGTTATAAAACGTCGGTTATATAATCCAAGAATGTCAGATGGACAAAGCTAGAATGGCTGCAATATATAAGGTTAGCATTTTTGCATCTTTACACTAAGAGTTAGTGAAGCCATATGTAGATGAAAGAAAATAATGCAAGTTAAGTAAACCAAGAATGCTGTTAAATATGTTGTCCGTATTATCTAGACTGTTTCTGTAACACCCATAGGCAAATTTCACATTAACAAAACATAGAGGGATGCTTGACACATAAGAAAGCAAGTTCCAGACAACCCTAGTAATGCGTTTTAAAGTCACACAAGCAGATAACATCACCAATGGCTGGACTGTTACAGTTTGTGGCAGGAAAGAAATGGGAATAGTTGAACATACATCTAGTATAAATAGAAGAGCCATAATTGGGGGAGCTGCATATCCTAGTCCTTCAACAATGGCATCTAATGATGGACTGAACCCTCCTGTGCAGTCAATTCCTGTCATTGAGCATATGAACTTTCCTGCTAAAGCCATTGCTCCATATATGCCTGAGTTCAAAAACAAACTGAATATCAGAGAATGATTGAATTACTTTCTTTTTCTTCTCTAAAGATATCCAAAAATTTTGATGGGATGGGACTCATAAAAGGCTGGAACAAATACGTGCAACAAACAAATAAATACACAGGATTAAAAACACTAGGTGATATTTATCTATGGTGTCAGAGTTATACGATATATATTAGTGGAAGATAGCACTGTATTAAAAATGGAAAAAAAAATGAAAATGTAGCATTACAATGGACATCCTACATTTTGGGGACATGTACTATGATAATAATTGCAATCTTCAATTAACTCAAGTACAATGATCAAATTCTATTCTTCTTTGAGGAAGATTAGAATCAAGATTTCAAAGATTTTGAGACCTTAGTACTGCTAGCTAGGCTAGAACATAATTTAACAACTATTGCCAAAGTTCAAATTACTCCAGTAAGTACAATTCTACCTCTAATTAAGTGGCACGGGATGGAGTTATTATTTGTTTATTTTGTATTTAGCATTTAATTTTTTTTGGCAGTGTTTGGGCTAGGGGTGACAAAATGATTAAAAGAAAATAATTAAACACCCATATTATCCACTAAAAAATGGGTTGGATAATGAACTATTTAAAAACGGGTCAAATATGGATAAGAATCATATTATCCATTTAGAAAATGGATAATTAATGGTCTAACTTTTACATTTGTAAAGCCTCAAATTAAGAATTCCTCAAGTTAGGAAGACTAAGAATTCTTCCAAAAGTGATACAAGAAGTTTAACCCGTTTTTTATCCGTTATTAAATATAGGTCGGGTCGAATTATTTATCCGTGTTTTCATTACCCGTTTTTACCCGAATCATATCCGACCCGACTTGCCAGTTTGCTGCTCCTAGTTTGGGCTAAAATGCTTTTCCAAATGTAATTCTATAGAAGCATATAGTTGGGTTAACAAATGTAATTCATTTTATACTATTCTTAAAAATGTAAATAAATTTGTACTTTCTATCATTCTAAAATGCATCTACACTTGTTCTATGACAAATTGCCTAACTATAATTCTGTTTTCCTCAATAGCCAAGTATGAGCAAAAGCAACAAACGTATTCAATTTTATCTACAATTGTTTATATAAATACAATCCTATTCCTGACAATTGCTTATATTTCTCACTTAGGAAACAAAGTACCACTTAACATGTGATTGGAAAAATGATTAAATTGACTGCAAAAATATTGCAGTGTTTTTATATTTTAGGCATTTGTTCTCCTACCAACTATAGAACCTAAAAGTTAGAAAGAAGAAAAACCTTAGCTTTTCCATTTTTAGAAGCACATTAATGACATAAACAGAAAGCAAAAAAAAGAAGATATATGCAACAACCCTTTCCCTTTTGATAAGGACAAAAACCCTTTCCCTTTACTTGCAACTCCAAGAATCACTTGTAAATGCACTTTCTCTCATTTATTACTACTATTCTAGCACTAAGTTTCAGTTACACATTCCCATTTCATCTAACTCTAGTCTTTACGGGCAAAAGAATAAATAAGGGAATGCATTTGGCACCTCGATTATTCAACTGAATACTTGTTATTATTACAACTTAAAAGTTAAACTATAAGTATATACTCTTATAATAATTTTGAAATCCATTTATGCTATGCTATTTAATACTTCTTATGTTTCAATTTATATGAACATATTTGATTGGACCCAGAATTTTAAAAAAAAATAAGACTTTTGAACTTGTACGGTAAAATAAGTCACATATATTTTTTGCAGCTATAAATCATTGCATAAAAGTAAATTGTTACTAAATATAAAAATAAATCATTTTTTTTGGCACGAACTAAAAAAGTAGGTTCACATGAATAAAAACAGAAAGAGCAGCTAACAAAGAGTACTATAGCCTTGAATCCGCGCATAAATGCATTGGGTTTTATGGAGGTAGTTTTGGGGGAAGGAAAATGAACAAAATAATCCTGTTCTAATTAAAAAGCCGCAGTAAATAGTAACTTAATTCGAAGTAAATTGACAGCATTACCTAATCACTAGAACCAAACTTAAGCCTATATTTTAACAAGTGTTGCTCTATATAAATCAAACCGAGAACAGTATTACACTGCTCACACTGTAACTACTAATATTAAATCGGACACAATATAGACTAATCATAACAACCAAAAAGTCACCAATAAAAACTAAAGTAAAGATTTGAACTTCATCGGTTCGAGTTTTGAGGTTCTATCATATACTCATTTAATTTACTGAATTCGAAATCTATATATTTATTTATCTTTTATGAATTTTTAACACATATATATGATCCGAGCCAAAACTGGATTTAAATGAGCTCATAAGCTAAACGATACATCCGCCCTTGAACGGTATGTTGGAATGATAAAAATTCTTCTACACGTAATCGAAGGTTTGGAGTTCGAATCCTGACAACGCTTAAACCTCCCACAGTAAGTGTTCTAAGGCGCGAATCAAAATTAGTTGGGTTAGTGGGTTCAGATACCAAATGTTTGGCCAAAGAATAGGAAATCTAAAGCCATAAAATAAAATTCTGATTTCATTGAATCTATTCAACTTATATGAATATTCCTTGTCTTTTTCCCAAAAATAGTGTTCAAAAAGGAAACGATAATTCAAACAGAAAAAAAAAAAAGAAAAAAAAAGCAGACTAATTAAGAAAACGCAAAACGAGTTGAGAACTCACCGATTCCATAAATGAGTCTGACGATAGCACCAATCTTCTCCCAAACAGGCAACTGCGCATCACTAAAGCTCTGATTAAATGTTGTCACCTCCATCGTAGTTCCAGTGTACCCTCCACTTTCTCTCTCTCTAGCATCCACTGAAGCCTCAGTACTCGTCCTCTCCGCCATAGCTTTAACTCTTAACACTGAATACTTCGCCTTATAATTCCTCTTATTTAGCTTTCTCCTAATCGGAAAATCAAATAAACTCACTTTACATCCCAAAAACGACGTCGTCGGATTATTCGTACACCGAGCTAACACCGGTACCTCCATATTTACACAAAGTCTCCGGTTTAAACCGGAAATGTGTATTAGCGGGAGCTAATAGTGAAGCTGCAAATGAACAATACGGTGTCGTTTAAGCTGTTTTAAATTCTTCGGCTTCTTCTTCTCCGGCGTCGTTGTGCATATTGTGATAGAGTTTTTGGAGCAGAGAGGAAGAAGAAGATTGAATTAATAACAACCGTTGGTTTTTTGTTTTTCGTTATAAAGTCAACGGTGATTTTTGATGGGACATGATTGTGTGATGAACGGTTAAGATTTGATTAGAGGGTGTAAAGGTGGGGCCAGTAAAGATGTGTGTTTGTTTGTATTGGAGGGGATATCTAGATGACTAATGAAAATTTGACATGTGGAGATAATGTGATAGTTGGAGATTTTGCAAGGATAAAACATCTATAAGGAGACAATTAGGAAAATGATTCCAATCAATTATTTGTATCCTATTCTCACTTTTGCTTTTATTATATAGCTAAGTGGGTTTTATGATGGAATAATGGTCCCTATGATAATATTTGAAAATTTTGGAACGATACATAGCATGGATCGGTAAAAAGATGACGCACATGAAAATTTTGAACCCATAAATTTTAAATTATGTCTTCACCTCTGTAACTAAGAAGTGTTTAGGATGGAATAAAATTGTCCCTTCAGTGACAATTGACTTGTATATTTCTTGACTTGTATTATCAGTCTTTTGAAGTTGTGTATATTTCTTGAGAAAAATATTCAATAATCTTAATCATAAGAGTATTTGTTCAAATTACTCTTATTCCCTTCTTAAACATTATTAGTTTTTTTTTTCTTCAATGCTATAAGTAGGGCATACGCTAAAAATGTATTGTAATAAACTTGTGTTATTACTGAGATTAAGATAAATCACCTGCATTTATATCAAACTAATGAACAAAAATACATAGACGGCCCTTTTTACTTGTTAAACTTTTTTGTTTAGATACTTTAATTAAGAGTATTACCTATTAAACAATTGATTTGTGTTTAGCTTGTCCTAATTGACTAGGTGAGAATGATAAATCACGACATTAGACTCAAAATTTTGGATGTTTGTTACACTAATTTGAGTCTAATTTTTTTGATGTGACGAACAAAAATAAATCACGGCATTTTCACCATGAAATTGAAATACGAACTTTGAACGTGGTTGTTCAATAAATTAATCTTTAATATATCCCTACTATTATTAGTGTGACAAAAATTAAGAAAATAGAGTAGTAGGTAACCGAATTAAAATAAAAAATGCAAAGCTAAAATTAAGAAAATGATTCCAATCAATTATCAGAATCCTCCTTTTCTTTCTTTCTTTTTTACATCCGGTGTTCGATATTCATATTAGGGCTTGATTAAATTTGAATTTGTACCGAAAAATCCGACATTGGAGTAAAGTTGTTCAAGTTCCTAACAAAGTCAACTACATACCAAGGACTCGAACTCGAAACCTCTAATTAATGGATGAAAGAATAAATGGATAACTCTTATAATTTATATTGTACACTTTCCTCTTCATATTATCCGTCTTTTTAAGTTGGGAAAGGGGCTAAATACACCTCACTACTTTCGAATATTGTCTATATTTAACCTTCGTTATACTACCCGGTCAAATTTACCCTCATCGTAGTATTATTGCCAAATTTATTCCTATTAATTATCAACAAACATTTAAAAATTACCCCTTGATGTGTTAAGTAATCCAAAATCTCTCAGATTTCTTTTATTTAAATCACTTGTTGTTCTTCTTGCTCCACTATTTTCAGAAATTACTGTTATTGATGTGAATGCTAAAGTTACTAGACTGTACAAATCAATCATGCATATTTTTAATTACCAGCGCACCCATTTTTCTTCTTGTAATAATGGGTTTGGAATTGGTGTAATTTTTGTTTTCCAACCATATACACATTGTAGAATTCAATGGGTCTATATATTGTGAATTATATGTAATTAATCATCATGTATGTATATGTATTGTATCAAATATATTTTGTCATTTTCTGGTTAGTGTAGAGTTCGATCTACAAACTTAAGAGTGCACATTGTGTAGGCATTTGATTAAAGCAAAATTGTATTTGTCAGTGTAAAGTCTCCGAGGAACTTCAACTTCAATCACTAATACTTGCAAAGTCCCCATACATTTAGTGCAACGATTCATTAAAATTGGGATATTGTAAATACTTTTAGAATTTAGACAAGCTACCTAGTTTAGATTTTTTAAATAACTATACTATGTTCATTAACGGTAGTGTTATTTAGTATTTTTTTTCTCTTATTTTTTTTTTCCAATTCAGATAGTAGGTAAATGTCAATTATTTTTAAAAAGTGGACCACGAAGCAAAATTAGCAACTTAATTAAAAATGATTTGGGAGATTCTGGGTCACCTGACGGACTGAGGGGTAATTTTTAAAAATTTACTAATCGTAGGGGTAAATTTGACTCTATAGTATAACTGTAGTGATAAATTTGACTCAATAATATAACAGAGATTAAATATAAACAATATCCAAAAATAGATGGATATATTTAATACTTTTCCTTTTAAGTTTTCTGCACGTTTTTTTTCTGACAATTTTCTTGCGTAACACTTTTGATTTGAGCTTCGAATGGATTCAATGAACTTTGATTAGAGGTAGCTGAAACTAGCTAGCATGTGCGCGGATACATTTCGAAATGGCTATCATGATATGTTGTTCCAATGGAAGTCTAATTTGTAGCAGGACATTGTCAAAGGGACTCGTGATAATTAAGTATTTCGGGGTCGAGTTTGTTAGATGTATGTGAACAAAGTATCATATGGAAACTAGAAATGAAAAAGAAGTTACTTGTAAGAAGTTAAATACGTTTAATAGTATGAGGGCTTATGGAGAAATCGTGCGGCTTGACCCAGATCAAACAATATCATATCATTTTAAGAGTATCTTTGAATTGAATTTTAATCCGACGGATATAAGAACCAATGGTTTGCAAAGACGGAGCCAAAATTTGAAGTTTATGAGTTCAAAATTCTAGTCTATTTAAGTTACTGGGTTCTAAATTAATAATTTATATATATTCAATAGATTTTTAAGACAATATAAGATTTAGATTTAGTGGCAAAACCAGAAAATTCAATAAAGGTATTTAAAATTTAAACACCCTTTGGCAATGGACTATGCAAGGGTGTTTAATGGGGAAAAATTCAAAAATAGTCAGATTTACGAATGGTCATTCAAAAATAGCCACAGTTTCAAAAGTAGTCGAAATTTAGTCATTTTTCATTTAAAGATAAATCTGAACGAATATAATATACTCTAGTTCCACCATAAGTAAACTGGAACTAATATACTGGAGTTCTAACATAAGTATACTGGAGTTCCAGTATAATTTATCGGTCCAGCATAATATGTTGGAAGTTCATACACAGGTGCACTAGTCTCCAGTATATTATGCTGGAACTTCCCGTGTTGCAATAAAATAGTGGCTATTTTTCAATGAATTTGAAAATGATGGCTATTTTTGAACGACCAGTCTGAAAACTGGCTAGCCCGTGCTATTTTTACCGTTTAATGTCTACTTTTGATTAATAACAAGTACTAATATTTTACCATATACACAGTATAATTTTTCGACAAAGATTGTTCAATTGACCACCCTTCGCACACATAGCTTCGCCCTTATTTGGATTAAAGATACCGAGTTCGGCCGAACCTATAATATGTGCGCTATCTATGGCCATGCTTGGCTGGACGAGTGTGGAGATACGGAATATGGCGTGGGGACCCGACTTAGTACCTTTGCCCATCTACGGGCCAATTTACAACTTGAATCATATGAATGGCACACAATTAATCTCTAAATTTGCCGATCAATGGTGATGGGTTAATGTTACGAGGCCTTTTGGAAAAATTATACAGGTAGTGGCCTAAAGCAGATAATATCAAACTATATTAAAAGTGTTTTTGGATTATTTTAACGCAGTATGCCCTAAATATGAAAAAAATTCCAATTCGAAGAGCTTTTAATGAGTCTTATGTAACACAAATTCATATTAAATAGGACTCCAAAACAGATATCAAATATCAAGTGAAAATAATAAATAAATAAACAAGAAACAAAGCCATTTAGTTTCTAAAGTTGTTTTGCATGATGAAAAATCTCTATTATTGCCATTTGCCACTTCAAATAGTTGAAACATTGACACTCGTTCAAGATTTGATATAATCCCACCACAAATGTACACCATTGTTGTCAGATTGATGTGGATGCCAACCTTTTTCTTTCTTTCTTTTTTGGCCTTATGTTCTCCTCTATGATATTTGCTGTAGTTATGAAAAAATAAATGCATTTAAACAAAAATAAAATCAGTGCAATTAAATTAAGATGGTGTACAAAGGCTATTTGTATTATTTTTCAAGTTACTAACCGCCGTTATTATAAATAGAACTGTAATATTTAATTACCTTTTAAGTGCCTAGATAATTATTAATAATGTCTAACAATAATAAGCACGCCTCAATCCCAAACAAGTTTGGTTTCTTGTACAAACTCTTGTGCACTAACCATGTTTATCTCTTTAAATTCGACCAGGTTAACATTATACAAAATAAAAATTATAATAATTAGTATAACAATTGATTAACACAGTAATCTCACATTAATAGGAAGATTACAACTCCGAGACACCGAACAAATTCCCTAGGACTGCTATAACTGGCATGATATAGACCACAAAAAATATGAAGGTGAACCACAATGAAAAACATACTTGCCCCATTAGCATGCATATAACGGAGCAACCAGCCCACTTCAACATCTCTCATAATGTGTTCTACGCTGTTGAAAGCTAGATCCACATGAGGTGTGCAATGCATAGCTCTCCGGTTCTAACTTGAGATTAGGTATTAATTAACTCTGCCTGTGTGAGCTTATTCATATTACTGTTACAAAATTAGTAAAGGAGGAGGATTTTTATAAGTTGGTAACCAATGTATAACTAATCAATTCATACTGAATTCTCGTAAATGACTAGATAACACATAATCGTGCTGGTAAAAGCTGACCCCCACTCGGTGTTTTCACTGCATGTAAATATTACTAGATAACTTATAATTATACTGGTAAAAACTTATCCGCACTTGGTAGTTATACTGCATATAAATATTATTAGATAACGTATAATTATGCTGGTAAAAACTTACTCGTGCTCGATATTTACCCTGCAGGTAAATATTTACCCTGAAGTGATCCTCCACATATTGGCTATGTAAGGCTCAACATGGTCAACAAAGAGGAGAGATTTATGGGAATTAGATCTTAACAGTTTTTGAAATAGTCTAACATAAATTCAGATTTATTATACATCTTAACTAATATCCCAATAAATCAGTACCACAACCAATAAAGATAAGTAAGAAAAACTATTTCACCACACTAAACTTCAGCTTGTCTAAAGAATGAATCCCTTAGATTCTATTGTTGTAAGTTCATTTAATTTCTTGAAACATATTTTTTGTTACATATTTCTGTTCCATTTTTTCCATTCTAATGTTTTTTTTTTTTTTTTTTGGTTATTAAAAGGTGAAACGTATTGAAGAAAAAGAGAAGGTGAAAAAGAAGAGCATAATCAGACAGAAAACAGTATCAATATGCTGCAAAGGAAAGGGGCAATTTATGCCAATGAAAGTGGAAATTCAAGAAACTTCATCTAAAAATTCACTCTTGGATCGTCTTACTTCTCTCGAGACTCGACTTTTTCAGGTTAAATTGTTTTTCCAAATTATTTAAAGGAGTAAAAATCATGTAATATTTTTTTCACTGTCAGTGCATAAAATGTAAAATTCATATAAATTATTATATCTATATATTGATGGTTTAAAAGAATTTTTAGACTATAAAATCACTTCGAGATAATTGAAGGTTAATTACCATCTATAGTAAGTAGTATTAGTAACCTAAAAGACAAGGTAAGTGACATATTACAACATGTTAAAAAATATAAGGAAAATGTTAAAATATCTTTACACTGTATATATAAATTAAATTTTTATGTGATGACTATTTATTAAGAGATCTTTACACAAATAACCAGCTGGATTCGTGATTTACTTTTCCTACCCCGTAGGCGGTATACATAGAAGAGTATGTAGTGTTGTAGTACTGGATTTATCCGAACTCATTATTTTCGATGCGAAATATAAATTTAGTGTAAAAGTTCACTAAAATTGCAACACATAATGGGTCAGAACTCATAATTTTTAACAGGTTCAATTTTAAAGAATGAATCCACACAATTTAAATCCTGGATCTGCCTATGAGTATACATAGTTACGCACAAATTATAAATGATTATATACATATTCAACACTGATTATTCACTAATTATTTTTAGTTTGAGCAATTGAATGAACAGCTATTTACGTTAATTATTGATTTATTTATGCAGCTATGCCTGGAAATTGAAGCTGCAAAAACAACATGCTCTTCAAATATACAGACTCCATTTACAGAAAGATCCAGAAATGATACCAAGAAACAAACAGATTGGAATTCTTATCCAACTTATGATTATCCAAAACCTCCCTCCAAATCACAATCTCAACTCTGCCTCAACGAGTGTGAATCCTCACAGGTATTGTTTTGTCAAAGTCATTTTTATTTAGTTCAGAGGCCGATTCGGAATTTTTAGTTTATGAGTTCT
This sequence comes from Nicotiana knightiana, assembly GCA_005239525.1. Taxonomy (NCBI): domain Eukaryota; kingdom Viridiplantae; phylum Streptophyta; class Magnoliopsida; order Solanales; family Solanaceae; genus Nicotiana; species Nicotiana knightiana. Next base: position 32,076 of record ML368614.1, on the reverse strand, counting down.
GAATCTATTATTTTCGTTTACTGGGTTCTGGATATAATTATTTATATATATTAAATAAATTTTTAACGTAAATATAAAGTTTTAGCTAAAGCTATTGGGTTTTATCAAACCTGTAACTATTGACCAGTGGCGGACCCAAGTGGTGGCTAGCGGGTTCAACTGAACCCGCTTCACTAAAAAATAATACTGTGTATATGTATAAATTCGGATTAAAGTTGTGTAAATTTTGTATAAATATTTATTTGAACCCACTTGACAACAACTATTTTACGACTAAAATTATATACTTCTAAGATTGAACCCGCTTGCACAAAATCCTGAGTCCGCCACTACTATTGACCCTAATTTAATTCACTACTAAAAAAAAAAAAAAGAATTAACGACATGCAAATTTTATAGCTAAACAGAAAAATCTGTCTCTAATCCTATTTAACAACAGATTAGTAAAAAATTATCAAAAAATTCTATTAGCTACGAGTGATTTACCGACGGATTAGCGATAAAGTTCGTAGCTTATAAACAAACTTTTTTATTACCAATGCAATTTAACTGATTATTATATATTTTTATTTACTATTTGACAATGCGGATATATATCTTGCCAAGAATTAAGTACTTCTCTTCAGAACCATTAATTGAATCTGAGAACAGAGGTATAAAATCAATTTTTTGACTTATAAAATATGGAAAAGAGTTCAAAATGCCCATAAATTATTGGAAAAGGTTTAAAAATACCCTTCATTCAACTATTGGGCTAAAAATACCCTTGCATCCACTTTTTTGGTTCACTTATGCCCTTTGATCATTAGATTAATGCTAAATTAAAAATAATTAATTTTTTTTTTGTAAAACTTAAAAAAATATTTTGCAAAATATTTTCGTTTTCTTGAACTAATGCACCAGTAATCCACTAATTTAGTAAAGTCGTCTTCTTCTTCTTCTTCTTTTTTTTCAGTTTTCTTTTTTAAAAAATGAAAATATTTTTTCTTTAAAAAAAAAACTGAAAAATGAAAATAAAACGAAATGCTTTAAAAAATCTGAAAAAAATGAAAAAAAAATTTCAAAAACAAAAATATTTTGTTGAAAATATTTTTTTCAGTTTTCAAAAAACGAAATTTTTTTATTAAATACATTTTTACAATTTTTTTTCAGTTTTTACAAAAAAAAAAAAGCTTTAAAAAACTGAAAAAATGAATTTTTTTTTTGTATTAACTGAATTATTTTTTGTAAAAACTGAAAAAAAAGAAGAAGACTTTACTAAATTAGTGGACTATTGGTGCATTAGTTTAAAAAAACGAAAATATTTTGCAATTTTTTTTTTTTGAAGTTTTACAAAAAGAATAATAATTATTTTTAATTCAGCATTGACCTAACGGTCAAAGGGCATAAGTGAACCAAAAAAGTGGATGGAGGGGTATTTTTAGCCCAATAGGTGGATAAAAGGTATTTTTAAACCTTTTTCAATAGTTTAGAGACATTTTGAACCCTTTTCCGTATAAAATATAATCTGTCCTCTAATTAATTTACACTATCAGTATTTTAACATGTTGTACGGGTGTGCCTTTATATATTACTAATCTCATTTTTTATGGACGATTATTTATAGAGATTTTTTAGGTGACATAAAAAAACATTTTACACTGCCAATATAGAAGTCAAAACCCATAAATTTATGCTTTAAAAGAAGTCTTTTTTTTTTTTTTTTTAAATTTTGCAGAACAAATCTCATAGGATGGCACAAGATTTGGAGAAACCATCTAGCATGAAGAAGGAGTTGCATTTTGGGAGGAGCAAAAGTACTAAGGATGGAAAAAATACAAGTAAAGATGGGAAGAAAAACTTAAAAGCAAGTTGGCCACATTTGAGGATCTTAGGTTGCTAATATATTGCTAGCTGCTCTTTGTTTTTTCGACCGATTTACGTGCACTTTAATTAATTTTATTGAGTATTTGCTATCTCTCATCAGTATAAGTATTGAATAAATTTGCTTATCAAAATTTGAAAAGATGAAAGTAAATCGCCTAGTATTTTTTTAGACACTCCTTTTATTTATCTTATCTTTTGACTATCACTATTAACCGTTTTCAAAGAATTTACTGCATGATTTTTTGGCTTCATTTTGATGTTGTCGTCGAGGAAGAAACACTTATCAGATATGTATCATTTACTTCTCCGACTTAATAAAAGTTTCAGCCCCGAAATTGTTTTTTTTAATTTATATAACTCATATATATAGGATGACATTACCCAAACAAATAAGTTATTTTTGTTATAAAACAATAAAAGAAGAAGAATAATATTGCAGAGAAAGTAAGGAGAGAGTATATTAATTACTTTAGGATAAATTATAATGAAATAGAACTACTCTATTTATAGGAAAAAAATGACTTAGCCACAAAGTAACAAATCCTAAAATCTCTCTATAATATAGTCATTCACCTTAAACAATTATATTTATAATATTCCCCCTTGAATATTTATTCAACAGATAATGTGCCCCGTTAAAACCTTAACTAAAATAAAATCAAGCGGGAAAAAATTCTAGTAAAGAAAAAAGAGTACACTTATCTAACAATACACCTTTTGGTTGCCTCGTTAAAAATCTTACAAGAAAAATCCAGTGGGACAAAATCTTGTAAGGAAAAAAGAGTATAACGCTTATTAACTCCCCCTGATGAGAGTATCAATTCACATCTTTGAGCCTTCGCATTTCAGTCTTGTGCACCATCTTCAAAAGATCGTTGGTAGAGATTTGATAAATAAATAAGTCATATTAACTTGAACGAATTTGTTTCATTTTGAAATCATCATTCCGGATAAATATGTAATGTCCTGGAATGACCTTTTCAATATTTTCATAAGGGTAAAAATTTCTCGCTATCACATTATCATGCTTATAGTTATATCAAGATACAAATGTGCACAAATTGCACTTAGGGTGTAGTATTTCATGACCAAGAATTCTATATGCTTTAAGCAATTTATTCCTTCAGGGAATGTCATATAAGTTAAGTCATGTAAGCCATATATATAGACTTTAGATGCATATCAAGTTTTTATTTCATGCTAGACATATGAGATAGATAAAGGTGATTGCACACATCATTGTCTTCATACTTTCAAGTGTTTGAACTACATAGCCAAAACCACATGTCTTTCATATGAAATCAATTCTATTTGAATTGTGTCTCTTCCATTTAGCCAATATTTTAGTGTCTGTAGGCGACAGACTTAAGATCCTCATCTATACTTATAGCTATCATAGATGTCATCGACGAATATTTTATATCGGTTTCAGCCTCACTTTTTTTTTTTTCCATAAAGACATAATATAGAGATTTCTTCATTTATATTTTCAGGTACCTGAATCTCTCCTGAGATTTTATGAGGTGTTGTGTTATGTCATGTAATCTTTTAGATCACTTGCCTCTTTATTATGATCATTTTGATCATTTACTCATTTTCTTTATTAAGAATTTTATTTGAAATCGATTGGTCTATACACTTTAAGTGTACTATAGACTATGTTCTTCTAAGACTTATTCTAATAGGAGCATTCACATATAGTTACTTTCTTTGGGTCAGCAAATGCGTCTGGTATGCTTTGCAATATATTGCAGATGAATTATCTTTTTATGAATTTCAAGATTATATTATCTTATTCGAGGATATAGATGTAAAAATGATAATTCATTCCACATAATTTTTTCTCAAATGTTTATCATCTCTCCCCCTCATGTTAGAAAAACTAATTTGCTTCATCAACTATGGTAACCCATTTTTGTGCGTTATGGTGTTAATCAAAATATACACAGCAGATCAATAATAATAAGATGGAATTATTTGGTTCCTGACCTGAACCAGTTGTGAGGGGATAATGTAATATACTTTCGTGTATAACATATATCAAACTGATATAGATAACTTTGTTCTCATAAGCAATAGTTTAGCTATTAAGTGGATGCAGTCAATAAATTATTTTGCTAAACCAACTGTGATGTAAACCAACTTATCAAATGAACTTTCTTGAATAAAAAATCTAGAAATTATGCTCTAAATTAAATTACTGAGCAAGAAAAATGGCATTCAAGTTGCAGGTTGATAATAAACGCGCATGTAACTATCTCATAGATGCATCTTTATAAGGTTTACATAGCAGGTGAATGGACTCATATTCACCTTTGATAAATTCTAGAATTTAAGGGATTCAATCTCAATTTTAGTTGGTATAATAATCGTGAAAACAAGCAACACATGAGAATTCATGAAGAATCTTCTTTACCACTTACCTATGTGAATTCTCATTTATTGTCACGATCCAATTTTATTTTAGGTCGTGATGGCGCCCTGCGCCGTCGCCATGCAAGCCAATCGTGAGCAAACTATTGATTTCTCCTTTTAAAAGATTTTTCCAAGTATTCAACTTTCTTTAAATTTAAAAAATTCAAGAAGTGATAGATTTAGAAGTAAATATAACACGAAAGCTAATAAGTGCAATCATGATCATGAAATAAAACCAAAATCAAGAGTCTACTAGTGTGTGTGCCAAGACCTGGTGTCACAAGAGTATGGGCTACTAGTAGAATATACAAAAGATTTACTAGTCTACTGTCTGAAATAAAATAGACAGAACAATAAGAAAGACTTCGGCTGCTGTAGAACGGCTCGGAAGGGTAGCTCACCGTGTAGTATCATACCAGAAGTCAAGCGTGCGCGTCGGACTGATATCCTGATGCACCTACCTCAGATCCTGCACATAAAGTGCAGAAGTTTAGCGTGAGTACATAAAAAATATGTACCCAGTAAGTATCCAGTCTAACCTCGAAGAAGTAGTGACGAGGGGTCGACTTTGACACTTACTATGGGCTAACGATAATATATCAAAATTATAACTAAACATGGATTGCAGGAATAATACTGAAAAACTCAATAACATGAAATGATAAATACTCCTTTCACAAATATTAAATCCTAAATTTATCTTTCATCATTTAACAATTTATATCATCAAAAAATTGAAGCAATATAAATTATGAAAAGTTCCAAGAATTTATCATGTGCAAATAATGCCGAGGTCGCACGGTCTGATCCAACATAAATATATTTAAATTTTGCACTGATGAGGGTCAAACGACACGAACCATAGATGCATCTATCTGCTACTGAGGCGTTCGGCCCACTTCACAAATAGAAAATACTTTAAAGAAACACAAATTTTTCAATAACAGTCAAGTGTTCCATTCACAACCTCAATAAGTGAAACTTAACCCTTTAAAATTCCTTTATCAATTTTGGAATATTACTTGAGCAATCAAGTTAACAAGTAAGGGTGCAACCATTTCAAGTATAGCATGATGTGGGTCCTATACTATCGGACTATAGCATAATTAGTAGCTACGCACGGACTCTCGTTACACTGTACGTACGTAGCCCCCACAAATAGAAACACATACTAATTTATTCACATATGGGGTTAATTCCCTCTTACAAGGTTAGGAAAGAGACTTACCTCGTCTCAAGGCCTACTTTCTGGTCCAAGATTATGCTCAAACTCTCGATTTGGTGCCGAACAATCCAAAACTAATCAAATAGTATATAAACTACTCATTATAGGCTCAAAAGTTTGTATTCCAACTATTAAAAAGGTTACACAATCCTAAATGTAAGATTCCTAAAATTCACCCCCGGGACCACGTGCCCAAATTCCAAAATTTTTTGAAGAAAGTTGCTACCCATAACCTTATGAACTCAAATATGTGATTTATACTAAATTCCGTAACCAAACTTCATGGTAAAATCTCTTCTTCTTTTTTTCAAAACCTAGGTTTTTCATCTAAACCCATGAATTCCAAAACATTTCATGTAAAAACCTACCCATAATCTAGGTATTAAACTCAAATTAGGTAGAAATTACTTACCTTCAAAAGCTAGATTGAAATCCCCCTCTTTAAAGCTTTATAATCGCCCAAGAGTGCAATAAATGAACCTAAAAATGGCCTAAGTCCCTGTCACGACCCAATTTTCCCTCTGTTGGGTATCGTGATGGCACCTAGTCTTAGGGACTAGGTAAGCCTAACATTTACCGAATAACAATAATAAATAACATCTAACAACTTTAGAAATAGATTTCTCTATAAAATTTACAATTTCCAAAACCGGTAGTACAAGTCATAAGTCTTTCTAGGAGAAATTTTACATAATGAATACATCATTATTCCGGAATAGAAGGAACAATGGAAATAAATACATTAGAGGGTACTTCGGAGCCTGCAAACGCCCGACAGGTGTACCTTGAAGTCTCCAGCCACACCAAGCATGAGTCTCAAAACCTACTCGATCTGAAGTACCTGGCGCTGCACATAAATGTGCAGAAGCATAGCATGAGTACACCATGGTGGTACCTAGTAAGTATTAAGCCTAACTTCGGTGGAGTAGTGACGAGGCCAAGTCAAGACACTCACTGAACATCTAAACCTGTGCAGGATATGACATAAAGCTAACACGAAAGGAATATTTAAAGAAATGCCAATAGCAAACAGTAATCAGATTACAAACAGTAGTAATGATAAGGGAAATACGGCTGGCAACGAGAAATAACCAAGTAACTAGACAACAACATAGTTGGGATACAAACAAGGGTAAATGTGCTCAATAGGGAAAACGATGCCAACTCAACCAATCAAATCGTTTCTAATACACGAATCCAATAATCCCAATTCTCGTAATCTCATACCATAGATCACAAATTTCAAATCTTTAACACACATGGCACCTTGTGCCCACATCTTTCCATCTCACCTTGCACGGAAAATCCACATGCTACTCAGTACATAATATCCATGAAAAATGCTAATTAGGATGTTCAAGAGACTTTATGTATATATGTCGAAAGTAAGAATAATAGAATTAGAAAAAGGAACTCAGGAAATAATGGCGAGATGCTAAGTCAACGACAATAACTCTTCCTCGGGAAGACAGTAAAGAATCTGGGAATATAAATTCTCAGTATCTCATACGAAAGAACCGAAACCAATACAACAAACAGGAAATGCAAACACAAAATATGTTACGGCGTGCAACTCAATCCCACCATATAATATCAATATCAAAATTCACCCTTATTCCACCCTATCAATTCACCCTTACTTCACCTATTGCGGCGTGTAAACCGATCCCACCGTACAATATCAATATCATGCCAATACACAAAATATGTTGCGGTTCGCAACCCGATCCCACCATATAATATCAATATCATAATTCACCATTATTCCACCATATCAATTCACCTTTATTTCACCTATTGCGGCGTGCAACCTGATCCCATCATATAATAACAATATCACAATATAAATATCCTCCTTTATTTCACCACCTCCCTTATTTCACCTGTTGCGGCGTGCAACCCGATCCCCCTTTCAATAATGTAAATCAATAACAACAATTCAGTAACTCCATTTACAAGAATTCTACAATCAAGGGTATCATTGCACTACAACGAATAAACAACATACACATAGAATCCGGAGGAACACAACAAACTTTACAAAATCCCCGAACAAGTAAAGTATGTGATAATTAAGCATGCGATCACAACAATTAGGGCATGTAGCAGATAGGTACAAGACATAGAAGGAACTCAACAATTAAGCAGTAACAAGACAATAAGGAAAGCAATAAATTCAACTAAGGCATATAAGGCCAAATAATGAGCAAGAACTACAATTAGGTGCTAGCAATGTCAGATAAAACATGTAAGAGTAGACTAACAACGAGATACTACATGTTATGACAATTCAATTAAAGGCATGGAAAGACACTAGACAAATTTAAACCGGTCAAATACCACATATAAATCGGGTACCCACTCGTCACCTTACGTACATGGCTTTCTCATAAGAAAATAGCATAATTTACTCAATTCCTAAGGCCAAATCAATACTCAAATTAGTTTTTCCTTTACAAATACACCTCCGCTCGGCTCAATCTAGCCAAAGAAGACGTAAATACATCAAACAATGCAAGAGAAAACAACTTCAATTAACAAACCTATGATCTTTATACAATTTGCAAAAAGTTAACAAAAGTCTACCCCGGGCCAGCACCTCGGAACCCAATAATAATTTACGAAAACCGAACACCCATTCCAATATGAGTTTAACCATACCAAAATTACAAGTTTCGATACCTATTCGTCCTTCAAATCATTAGTTTTCATTTTTGAAAGAATTTACAATTTTCCCCAAGTTTTCCTTTAGATTCTCATGAATTTGATGTTAAATATAATGTAAAATCATAAAATACAATTGAAAATTGATTAGAGGTACTTACCTAATAATTTGGTATGAAAATATTTCCACAAAATCGCCTCCCATCGAGGCTAGGGTTCAAAACATGATAAAATGAAGCTAAGTCCCGAAAATGAAAGTCTTAATACCAGCCTTAGATGTCGTATTTGCGACATCAGTATCGAAAAATAAGAGAAAAGTATCGCAAATGCAAAGGCTGTCCAGCTCTGTCAAAGTCGCAAATGCAACATAAGACTCGCAAATGCGAGGTGTTTTCGTAAAAGCGACTAATAGTGTCGCAAATACGGAGCTGTCTAATCGCAAATGCAATGAATTGGTTTGCAAATGCGAACTACCCTGCAGCCCATCATTGCAAATGCGAGAAGGATCTCGCGAATGTGTACATAAAAAATGTGATGAAAACCTCGCAAATGCGAGAACAGAAACACCAGCACAACTGAACCTTCTTCCAACACTCCGAAACGCGTACAAAACTCATCTGAGCCATCGGGACTCTAAACCAAACACCCTCACAAGTCTAAAAACATAACATGAACTCGCTTGAGCGATCAAAACATCAAAATAACCTCTAGAATCACGAATCGAACGCCAAAACACACGAAAATCACAATGAACTTCTAGAATCGCAACCGAGCGTCCGAACCATATTAAATCAACTCCAAATGATACCAAATTTTGCGGACAATTTCCAAATGATGAAACGGGCCTATTCCAAGTTCCAAAACTGCAATCTGGACCTGATAGCCTTAAAGTCAAACCATGGTCAAAATTAGGAAAATTCTAAACCTTTAAATTGCCAACTTCAGCCAAATGATGCCGAAACCTTTTAGAAACATCCAAATGAAATTTCGGACATACGCCCAAGTCCAAAATCACCGTCTGGACCTACCATAGCCATCAGAACTCGGATCCGAGGTCAAATACTCAAAAGTCAAACTTTGGTCAATTCCTTCAACTTCGAGCTTCTCAAACGAGAGTCACTCCTGAAAATCCTTTCTGAACCTCTCAAAAACCCGAACCGACGATGCTCGCAAGTCATAATACACTGTGTGAAGCTACTCGTGACTTAAATTGCCGAGCCGTATGCAATTTCTCAAAACGACAAGTCGGGTCGTTTCATCCTCCTCCACTTAAACATGCGTTCGTCCTCGAACGTGCCAAGAGTCGTTCCAAAGATATCAAATCACTACATAAGCTCACCATACATACACCCGGGGGTTATTCCCCATCACCCAAACCTATGCAGTCCCGATGATGCAACTTAACTGAAGACCTCACTTCATCCTTAGTCTATAACTTAAGACAGAACCTAACCCTCAACATCTGAAACTCATCATAAGATCTGAATCTCGAATCATCACGCTTTACAAAACTGAATAAGTTGAATCGACCCAAAATTTCAACCCAGAGCACAATCACATGTTGTTCCACACAACTCAAATACCCACAGTAATATCTCCTGACCATCATAGCTGCCCAATAACAGTCTGTATGCCGGCGATATGCTTCACATTGAATAGAACCTTGTTCTGGACCTCCACGACACTGACCAAGATACAAGAAACATGCAGAAACTCACAATCACTCAGGAAATCAACAAGCCGAGAAGCTCTCCCGTCCCTCAAGAGCCATTGCTCAAATCTGAGCGGAACTAGCATCATCTTTCCAACCACTCCTCACCCCAAAACGATAGTGCAAATATCAAGTCTAAGAACCTCTTCTCAGCTAATACCAATAGCCCAGCTACCAACTCATCACAGAAACACACATATTCTCACATAACACGGTCCGTACACCAAACGGGCAATAACCTAGGCATGTAGCAAAATAGAAAGAAAGCAAGGTACGAGGATTATCTAACAAGTGCAACAAATATAAATGAGAAATTACGGTTTCATCAACTTATCCCACAGATTTAAAATAGAACACAATAGAAACTTAAGGAAAGGGTATCTCACATAGCATCCGCTGCGGCGTGCAGCCCGACCCTAAATATATCAATCCACATAGGGATACTTGTTGGTACCCAATTTTTTCTCAAATTATTTTAAAATTTGTATATATACCTTCGAAACCGCTCTTTATAATAACTGGTATTTTTTCGAGATTTTTCATATTTTTATTAAATCCTTTTCTAAATTATTCAGTATTTTTTATATTTAATAATTATTCATAAATTGTATTATAAAGAATTTAAAAATATTTCCCAGTCAATATATCATTTTTAATCCTATTAGGATTTAATTATTTCACAAATTAGCCAATTTAGGCATTATTTGACCACAATTACATTAACTTTGCAATTATGGCCTAATTGTACATTTTATACCATTTAAATCAATAATTATTTCATTTTATATTTTTATACTCATTAATTACCTTAATTTCATTTATATAGCATCAATTTCATTTTATATGATTACTAGCTATTTTTATTTAATTATTTATCTATTTTTAATGGGTGTTTAACAATTAGCCACATATATTTAAAGTTTAGCCTAATTCTAACCCAACCCATCAGATTTTAACAACCCAATTCCATACCCATCTCAAATCAATTCCATACCCAGCCCAACCCCGGATCTGTCTGATCGTTGATCAAATTAGATCAATGGCCCAGATCCCACCTACCATAATTAAACCTAGTCCTACCCTCCCTCCGACCCCTCATTTCTCAATCTCTTGTTCTCTCTCTATCTCTCTCTGGTTCTCTCTAGAACCTTTCCTTATCTCTCCACCTCCGACGGAGTTTGTTCGTCTTCTCCGGCTAGTTCCCTTGCCGGAAACTGTGGTCTTTCACTGTCTCCTGGTTATTGCTTCATCCTGCACCGGTCTAATGGCACTCTAAGGCCCTCAGGCGATCCTGGAGTGGTTCAGCTCCTACCTATGGTCCTTCATGCCATCTTCCGCCTCCTCCGTCCATCTGAGTAAGAGCCATGACTTTTCCGGCTAACGCTGGCGACATCTTTAAGGTTTTTCTTGTTTTTTCAACTCTCTGAAATCCTAACCCCTGGTATTTTTACGATTCCTTTAGATCTGTCTTAGATCTGTGTATATCATGAAGCTTTTTACATATTTTCTTCAAAAACCTTCCTATTCTCTTAGATCTACACTAGATCCGGGTTTATTACGAGTATTATTACATTTTTTCTTAAAGGTTTTCCATTTTTGAACAAGTTTTTCACTTAGGGTTTCTGAGACCTTTTCTTCAAACGATTTCGTGAAGTTTAAGTGATTTTTCTCATATGCTTAAACGTTTGTCACTTTTAATCATGATTTATTTAGTTTTAACACTGTGCCGAGCATGTCTTTTCTTTCGATTTGTATGTGTGTCTGTTTCCAATGAGCAACACCTGTTTCTTTGTGATTGTTGCTTCACTATGCTATTGGGTCTTTGATTCTGCTGCTTCTTACGTGTTCACCCTGCTTGAGTCACTATTGTCTTGAATCCCTGAATGATTATGAGTACTACTGTACTGATTTTTCATACGATATCCTCTGTTGATTCTACATGTTTCCTTAGATACGTGAGGCCTTCCCTTAATTAGTACCAATTTCGAATCCTTGATTTCTTATGAGATGTTCTTATTGATTTCCAACTCTGTTTTCTTATCTTTGATTAATTGTTAATTGATTGCTATTTTCTTAAGTGATATTTTCTGAACCTAGCCTCAATTGTATGTTTGAATTAAGGGTGAAACTGTTTCTTACATGTTACAAGCATAAGAACTTTCCTTAGTTATTATTTTTACCTACTAGCCGTTTGAGTTTAACCCCTTCAATTAAGGGATTCCTAGTTGCTTATTATACTTACACTGTTCTTATATTCCTATAAGCTATATATGGTTCATTCCTTATTTAATACTGACCGTGTGAATTACTCCCTTGATTATAGGGATACTTTAGTTAATTGGGTACTGATTGATATTCAGTCCCACAATCACTGGTTAATTCTGGTTCTTTCCTTGTTTTTCATCAAGTTTTCAAAATTATATATACTCTATTCATAAACACACAAATATGAACGAATCTGTTCAAAAAATCTCTCTCTCACAATTTAAAAGTCTTTCTACTCTCTCTTCTGTGCTAATTACTACTACTCTGGGTTAGCCGGCTGCAAGCCAAGGCTAGCTATTGTGCATTCTCCTACTTTCCTGTTTGTGTTATTGCTTTCTTCACTTCACTAGTATGTCCTAATTTATATTTAAGTCTTCAAACCAACATGTTTCCTTTAATGTTGTGATTCAGCATGCTTCTAACTTGCTTACTTATTCTTCAGCATATATCTAGGATCCTGAACTCCTCTCTACATGTTTAAATTAGACTTTATTTGTTTATGACCAGCATGTTTCTGTACACTTAACACCTACTTCTTACATGCCTATGTCTGGCACATTAGTTTAACCATGGCCTTAGGTGTTAATCTGACCTATCACTGTACCCCCTGATCCTCTAGACCCTTAGAAGTTTCCTGATTGCATGTTTGTGTGCTTATCTGCCTGCTTTATGTATGCCCTTACATGCTCTATATTTGTCCCTAATCCCATTACCCCTGTTTGTGATTGTTGGAGTATCCTTGGTCCTTGTGTGATGTTAAGCTCCCATTTCCTTCTTCAAAATTATTTTCCTACTCACTCTTTCTACTATTCCTTACTTAAATCCTTTTAAATAAAAGCACTCTCACACATACTCTTAGAAGTTTAAGTTCAGCCCCCTTCATGTGACCACTGCTTTGTGAACCCTTTGAGTACCCTATGAACTCTAACACACAAGGCTGACACTTCCACACTGCACATGTTTAATTCTTTTGGCTATGTCTGGGTATGAGCTCTGCTCGGGAGCCCTTGAGGTCCTTAGGAACTCTGACACATCCGGATTATGAAAAGGCTATGCAATACCATAAGGCAGTGAGGTTTGGAAGATCTGGGCCTAATTGAAGTCTCCCTATAGAAGTAACTTCTTATTTTCCTTTGGTTGTGTAATTCATAAATCACTGGCCTGTAATAGTTTGTGAAGGGGATGGATAGTGAAAAGGGAGGGGTAGCTACGCATGCATTAGCTATTAAAGGGATATAAATCATGCTATTAGACTTTATTTCCTATCTGTGCAATAGAGATCATGTTTAGGACCATGTGTTGAAATTCATACATTAGAAATCATGCTATTAGACTTTGTTTCCTATCTGTGCAATAGAAATCATGTTTAGGCCCATATGTTCATATTCACGCATTAGAAATCATGTTTATTAGGTCTCATGCCCACTGTTTCAGCATGTTCACTTTTGCTTAGAAAAATCCTACTAATAAATGGTATTTTCTACTGTCATGTTCCACTGCCATGTACGCTTAGAAATCCTGTACTAGGCTAAACAACATTAAAATAAATTATCACTGTAGCATCTTCTGAAACCATGATTAATACTGTAATTACTAAGCATTTAGAAATCATGCTTAGAATTCTGCATACGCATCATTCTGCATCTCTATCTGTGCATTAGATATCATGTTGTAGGGCCCTAATCGCTCAACTACATTTAGTCTAATTACTAAGGTATAAAAAGTATAACCACCCACTCAGTTTTTCTCTAAAGAATAACTGGCAATGCTTTTGTGTTCTGAACAACCTAGAACAACATGTTTAGGTAATAACTTGCAACAGTTCCTTTAATAATTCTGTTAATATACACTGTCCCCGCCTGGGCAAGCCTTAGGTGACTAATTTTTTCAAAATTAGAAATCTGTCTCTCTTGTGTGTGTTTCTTAACACTAATAGGTATTTCCTTTAAATCAGTAGGCAAATTGATTAAGAGCATATTTTCCCTGAGTTATAAAACAAGTCTGCCTATCTGTTTATCCTCTGAATTCACCTAGATACCATGTCTTAGGATCTTAACTAACAATACTGCCTTTATATGTGTTTGAGTGGTGCTAATTATATGCATTATCTGCGGAGGAAAAATCTGAGCCTCCTATATGCTCCTATGTGTTTCCCACTGACTGCAGTCCTATATGTTCCTTGCTTGTCGCCTTAGAATCTTACCCCTTTAAACCTGAGGGTCTTCCTAACACCTACCTTTTAGGATAGTAGANGGGAAGGGTAGAATATGGATATGATGACCAGTGCGCTAATACCACGTGTAGCCCCTCTTCGAGGAGTGATTACCGGGTATTGCATTGATGTGATCCATATTATTATAAACCTAGGACACTTGTATACGATAGTTCGTAATTACCCCTACTATTTTTCTAAACACCTGTATGCTTAAGACTTAAATCCCCTCTTATTTGAGCCTTTACTTGTTATTTGCTATTTGTACAAATTCACGAAACCATTTGGCCGGGAACCACACTTGTGGATCCTAAGGGGTGCCTAACACCTTTCCCTTAGGATAATTTCAAGCCCTTACCCAAATCTATGGTTAGCAACGTAGTTGTAATTGAACCCCTGAGAGGCCTTAACACACCGTTAAAATCGTTAGGTGGCGACTCTCCAAAATATGCAAAACCCTTTCCCGAAAGGAAAGAGTTGTCCCAATCAATGTCATGAACCCGGTCCTCTGCTGAGGAGGAGAAAGAAAAGTGTGCGCGACAATACTCATCGAGCCAAAGTTCTGGGGTTCACTGATCATGTGAATGCTGATATCAAGTACAATAGAGTACACAAGTATAACTGTGGGAAATGAATAGAAATAGAACAACATGGAGGAAAACAAGCACAATTAAGGTGCAATGATCAAATCAACATCACCGGGGCCACATTTCCCACAATGTCATAAGGCCTGAACGGAACTACAACATACGGAGAATAATCATAAAACCTCACATACCATTATCGTATAAGAGAGAGGTACATAACATAGGCCAGGGTCACAAATAATATCTGTCCTGCCCGGTAACATAACCGTGATAACAGTCTCACAAGAATACCCAAACCTGATCTGATAAAGTACACATTCTCGTTGGGCTTTCAAATAACCCCCAAACCAAATCCTGATCATTCCCAAATAGGTAAATATCCTTCCAAAATTCCATAGCAACCCACCAAAAATTTATTTTGTTAGTTATCCCATTCTCAACATTTCTTCACAATCCGCAAATAAGGAATAGTCTGCATATGAGAACATCCAGCCCCAAAACCTCAGGAATACCATAATTTCCATACCCAATCTCAACTACGCTACTCGAATGGCTGATACATCACTCACACCTCATCATCTTACTGAAGCACCCATGTAATTTCCCAGCCGCATTGCGAAACCTGATCCTCAGAAGCCTCAAAACCCCGTAATCATCATACCACTAGCCAAGCATCTGCAACCCATAACACAAGGTGTCTTCCTGAAATGCACACTCTTCGTATATGATATACAATCGTGCCAGCATTCTATTGAATTCTATTATCCATCCAGGAGGAATCCATAATGTCCAAAATATCCCTCGTGCCCGTAGCAAACAGTCGAGTCAAGTCGTGACCAACACCATATGGAACTATCCGAGACCCCCCCGCCCGCAACTGAGCCATCGGGACCGCACTCCCCAACTCAACCGAATCATATAAACTGTCCAACCCAAAAGTACTTCCACAGATGTGGGTAGAGAATTCCCATTCAGAAATGACCAATTACTTCCATTGCTATGCTGACCCCACACCACAGAGCTGACCCATTTCTTCGAATACTCATAGTTTTTACTCTGGGGTAACACTTCTCCCTGTCCATACACAATGATCCCAACCAAAGCCCTATGCAGAAAATCCTAGCACGAACCACGTAGCCCAGAAGCTCATAAACCACCATATTTCCTCTTAAGCACCCCATAATGCCGCAACCAAATGCTGAATGGACCTTCTGTGAATCTGAAGTTGTTTCTCCACTTCCTTTGATACTGAAATGTAGATCCATTAATGATGCACAAACACTACAAGTCCCAATATCATCCCATGCAAGAACTCAGATCTCAATCATGTGCAAATTTTGGGGAACCTTCCAATATCATATATACATATATATATATATATACACACACACACACACACACATCTCCGGCCAAAACTGATGTAACACCTGACTCTGCAATCTGAATGCCGCTAGTGAACTCCCCCACTTAGCGCATAGCCATAGAAAAAACATCTGATGATCCGCAAAACTAACCTTCACAGCTCGTACAACACCAATCATAAGTTATTCCAATTCATCTACTAAGTGCACGTCCATTTTGGTGACAGTCAAAATCACTCCCTTCAGTGCCTTGAATGATAAAATGTACCTTACACTAAGTAGAAATCCCATACTACCCACATAGTCTCTATCACCACCAACTATCCCCAAATCAACATCCACCTCGTGAACCTGCCATAATCGCGATGACTAGTCAACCAATTAAACCTTCTCAAGCTCGTACTTATCAACTAGATGCGAGAACTCGCTGCACTTCCGCGTGAACAACTGAATAGTCTCTCAATAGCTCAGCATTCTTAGTCTGGACGACACGTTGAGACAATGTTTAAGCATCCCTGGCTCTCTTGTAGCCCATCCACAACATCACGAACAGTCGGCGCATAGCTGATATCAAATGCGCAATACGATACACAAGTGGATGCAAAGGGACATAAGATATATGCTTCGAGGTGAATCAATGTCGTGCGATAAGGAATGAAAGAGGTGGAATTTAATAATAGTTTCTGCAGCTTCTCGAAGATAAGTACAGATGTCTCCGTACCGATCAGCAAGACTCTACTAATGTAATGACCTGACCGGTCATTTTGCTTTCTAGAACCCCGTTCCCCTAAATAAGACTTCTTATATTTTCTTTTATTGATTAATGACTTACGGGGATGGTTGGTTCGAGAATTGGAAGAGTTTGGGTTGGAATTGGAACACTTAGTTCCTTAAGGTTAACCTTAAAGGTCAAGTTTGACTTCGGTCAAAATTTTTAGTAAACGACCTCGGAATCAGGATTTGAAGGTTCCAATAGGTTTGTATGATGATTTTAAACTTGGGCATATGTTCGGAACAAGTTTTGGATGACCCGAGGGCGTTTCAGCGCCAAATAGTGGAATATGATTCTTGAAGTTCAAAAATTGAGGTTTGGAACGTGTTTTAGTGTTATAGAGGTCCGAACGGAATTCCTAGATGGGGAATAGTTTTGTAGTATCATTTATGACTTGCTCGCAAAGTTTGGTATCATTCCGAGTAGTATAAGTACGTTTCGGCGTGTTGGAAGTGAATTCAAGAACTTAAAGATCATTTTGAATCTAGTTGGTTTAGGGGTATGATTCTTTGATTTGATGTCATTTCGGGCATTCCAGAGGTTTGATAAAGTTTGTTTTATGATTTAGAACTTGTTGATATATTTGAACGGGGCCTCGGGGGTCCCGGATGTCATTCAAACGTCACGCGAGGCGAGTACCAACTCAAAGATAGCTATTGGTGCACCAGATTTGGTGCGACCGCACCTACGATTGTCTAGACGCAGGTGCGAGACATGCGATCGAAGCCTCACAGATGCGGCCATCGAGGGGGTGCGCAGGATCCGCAGATGCGGTCCATTCTTCGCAGAGGCGGAGCCGCAGGTGCGGGACCCCTTTCGTAGGTGCGATCCATGCCAGCCCCTCCCCTTTTTGCAGATGTGGACCTTGATCCGTAGAAGCGAGACCATAGGTGCGGTCCACTCGACGTAGGTGCAAAATCACTGAAGGCAGTGAGGTCGTTTTAAACCGAGACTTAGGCACATTTGAGGGCATTTATCACAGCCTTGGGCGATTTAAGAGCTCCCAAATCAGAGATTTCGACTTAGCACCTTGGGGTAATGTATTTCCTACTTAATGTGAGTTTATTACTTAGTTTTTGGGTAGATTAACACCCAAAGATTTGTGAAAATTATGGGTTTAGGGTAAAACCTAGGGTTTTGATAAAAATAGGATTTAACCACGAAATTTATTATGGAATCTAGTAAAAATCATATATTATTGATCCTTAGGTCACGTGTAACAACTTTCTTTAAGAATTTACGAAATCCGAGCATGTGGGCCTGGGGGTGAATTTTAGGAATCTTACAAATTGGCTTGGGTAATCACTAAATGGTAGAATTATGAACTTTGGAACATAGATTGACTCGTTTATGTAATGTTTGGCTAGTTTCGAGTTGTTGGACATCAAATTTGGAGGTTTGAGCGCATTCTTGAATCGGGAAGTAGGCTTGATACGAGGCACGTCTCCCTTCTAACCTTGTAAGAGGGATTGTCCCCATAGGTGAAATAAATTGCTATGTGCTACTATTTGTGTGTGTGTGTGGAGGGGGGGGGGGCTACGTATGCACGAGGGGACGAGGGTCCATGTGTAGCTACTATTGTACTTAAGTGCGGGTAGTATAGGACCCAAAAGCCTGCTATACTTGGATTATGTGTAACTTTATTGACACTTTAAACTGCTTAAGTCACATCAAATTGGTAAATGAATTTCTAAATAAGTGAAACTTCATTTTCTTTTATGAACCGTGATAAGGGAATTGACTCCCCCTTGGATAAGTGTTTCCTGATAAAACATGGATTGACTGTGTGAATGTGTGTATCTGTGGGTACCTTTGTCGCATGTATGATTCACGAGCGGGGTAACTCTATTATTTATAATTTACCACATCGCACGTATGATTAGCGAGCAGGGTAATAGATTCATCTATGGTTCGCGCCATTCGACCCTCCGGCAGTGCATATTTACTTTTCTGTTGGATCGGGCCATACGTCCTCGGCATACTATGCACATGTTAATTGCTTGGTTTTTTCCTGTGATTGTCAAACTATTACAAAAGGTCCTTGAATGATAAACTAGTAATATGTTCGATTGGAGTTGACATATAAATGTACCTTTGGAAGGATTGTTGTTTCTTGCCCTTACTGATATTTATCTTTTATATTCATGCTTAGCCTTATATTTTATATAAGTTGTTTGGGGCCTAGTAAGTGTCACGTCGACCTCTCGTCACTACCTCTTTGAGATTAGACTGGATACTTACTGGGTACATAATGTTTATGTACTCATGCTACGCTTTTGTACTTAATTGTACAGGTTCTGAGGCGGGTACATCTGGTTATCAGTCCGGAGCACGTTCTTGACTCCTCTAGATCAGAGATTCCACAGTGAGCTGTTTTCTCTGGATATCGTTCAACAGCACGTGGGAGTCTTTTCCTTTTGTTATCCTGTCTACATCCTCCCCGACAGTAGGATAGGTGTATTCTTTGATTCCCCTTTACTAGATGCATGTATACTCGTGACATCAGTTCCTGGCACACACATTGGTAGACTATTCTTTTGGAATGTAATTATTCAAATTTAACTTCTTGATCATTCCAAGTAAATTTGCTTCGATATTTATCATTTTTCTCATGCTTGTGACAAAATTTGAGTATTGTTGATAAAGTTTTTATAAGAAAATTTAATGTAAATCACTAGACTAATTGTGTTGGCTTGCCTAACGTCGGCGTTGGTTCCATCGCGACCTAGAATTAGAACTTGGGTCGTGACAACATGGTATCAGAGCTCTAGGTTCACGTAGGTCTCACGAGTAATGGGCAAACCTAATAGAGTTTTGCGGATCCGTACGGAGACGTTTGTATTTATCTTCGGGAGGCTATAGGGTGTTAGGAAATCTCTCTTTATTTGTATTCTGTCGTGCACCTGATAGTATACTAAATCCTACTCTTCTATTCTCTCACAGATGGTGAGGACGCGCACAACCAATGTTCCAGACCCTGGAGGGGCCACCCCACCCATTGCTAGAGGCCGAGGTAGAGGCCGGGGGAGGGCACCGCCCGAGGTAGGGGATGAGGGCGTCCTAGAGCTGCTCCAGTTGCACCACCAGCAGATCCAGTAGAGGACCCCGTCATTGAGGAGCAGGGCAAGGTGCCCGTATCAGATCCTGCTTGGATTTCATGACAGCGTTGGGCTTTCAGGAGGTCATGGGCCGTATGATGCGGTTCATGGACACTATGACCTAGGCTGGTTTATTTACAGAGGACCCAGCCACTTCTCAAGTGGGAGGGGGAGCACAGACCCCTACTGCCCAGGACCCAGGGCATGCAATTATGGTTTATCAGACTCCGAGTATCCTACCCGTGGGCGAAGCCGAGCCAGTAGCAGCAGTAGCACCTGAGCCCCGACCAGTTGCGGACGGCTATCCGCAGAAGTTATTGGATAGATGGACTAGACTTCACCCTCCTATCTTCGGGGGCGAGCGTCATGATGATGCTCAGGATTTTATTGATAGGTGCAGGGACAGACTGCACAACATGAGGATACTGGAGTCTCATGGGGTTGACTTCACCACTTTCCAGCTAGAGGGCAAGGCCCGTTGATGGTGGAAGTATGTTCTCAGAAGGCTAGAGAATTCTCCTCCCATCACCTGGGAGTAGGTCACTCAGTTATTCCTGGACCGATATATCCCGCCCTCCGAGAGGGAAGATCTACGGTACCAGTTCGAGCAGTTTGATCAGGGTCAGATGTCAGTGACCGACTACGAGGCGAGGTTTTCTGAGCTGTCTCATCACGCACTTATGATACTTCCCACCGACGTAGAGAGAGTGTGGAGATTTGTAGCAAGGTTGCACTCTGGTATTAGGCTAGCATGGCCCGAGAGGTGGAGATGGGGACTCTTTATCAGTTAGTAGTGGAGATCGCCTGCAGGATTGAGGGCTATCATCTGAGGGGTAGAGAGCAGGGACAGCAGGATAAGAGTTCTCAGTTTTCTAGAGATTTTAGAGGTGCTCCGGCTAGGGGCAGACGTCAATTTGGGAGGGGCCAGCCCAGTAGGCCCCCATATTCAGCACCACCACCACCTCCTCGAGGCGCTTCCGTGAGGCCTTATTTCAGTGCCATGCCGGAGAGTTCTTATCGCCCGCCAGCTATTCAGGGTTCCTCCAGCGGGTATTCTAGTCATCAGGGTTCTTCCAGCACTTATTTCAGTGCCATGCCAGAGAGTTCATACCATGCCCCAGCCATTCAGGGTTCCTCTGGTGGGTATTCCGGCCACCAGGACCATTCTTCAGGGCAGCAATCTATGGTGCCGAGAGGTTGTTATGAGTATGGAAATCCAGCTCACATTAAGAGGACTTGTCCTAGACTTCGGGGCAAGGTAGTGTAGCAGGGCCATCAGCCTATGATTTTAGACCCAGCAGTCCGTCCACCTAGATGTAGAGGACAGGTGGGTAGGGGTCATCCTAGAGGGGGAGGCCAGACAGGGGCGCTCACCCAGCTGCTATTCAGTCGAGTGGGGGCCAGCTAGCTGGCGCTCCAGCCAGGTTCTATGCTTTTCCAGCCAGACTAGATGCATTGGCCTCAGACGCTGTTATCACATGTGTTATCTCCGTCAATGGTAGGGAGACTTCAGTAGTATTTGATCCAGGGTCTACCTATTAATATGTATAGTCCTTGTTTGCTCATTTCTTGGATGTTCCTCGTGAGTCTTTGGATACTCCTGTTTATGTATCCACTCCTGTGGGCGATTCTGTGGTTGTGGACTAGATCTATCGATCCTGTATGGTCACATTCTTTGGGTTTGAGACTAGGCGGGACCTATTGTTACTTTATATGACCGACTTTGAGGTCATCCTGGGCATGGATTGGCTATCTCCATACCATGCCATCCTAGATTGCCATGCCAAGACTGTTACATTAGCCATGCCTGAGTTGCTGAGATTGGAGTGGAGAGGTTCCTCAGTTAGTGCAGCCAGTCGGGTTATTTCTTTTCTGAGGGCTCGACGTATGGTCGAGAAGGGTTTCTTGGCTTATCTCTCTTATGTACGGGACACCACCGTAGAGTCTCCGACGATTGATTTAGTACCAGTGGTTCGGGAATTTATCGATGTGTTTCCTTTAGACCTTCCAGGCATGCCACCAGACCGTGATATTGATTTTCGCATTGACATAGCTCCAGGCACCCAGCATATATCTATTCATCCATATCATATGGCTCCAAAGAAATTGAAGGAATTGAAGGAACAACTTGAGGAGTTGCTAGCTAAGGGGTTCATCAGACCGAGTGTGTCTCCTTGGGGTGATCCAGTATTATTTGTGAAAAAGAAGGATGGGACTATGCGGATGTGTATTAACTACCGCCAGTTGAACAAGGTTACAATCAAGAACAAGTACCCGTTGCCCCACATCAATGATTTTTTTGACCAGTTGCAGGGTGCTAGGGTGTTTTCTAAGATCGACATGAGATCGGGGTATCATCAGTTGAGGATTCGGGACTCAGATGTTCCGAAGACTACGTTCCGCACTAGATATGGTCATTATGAGTTCCTAGTGATGTCCTTTGGCTTGACTAATGCCCTAGCATAGTTTATGGACTTGATGAACCGGGTGTTCAGGCCTTATATTGATTCCTTTATCATTGTCTTCATTGATGACATCTTGATCTACTCACGTAGCTTGGGGGAGAATGAGATGCATTTGAGAGTAGTGCTCTAGACCTTGCGGGAACAGAAGTTGTATGCTAAGTTCTCCAAGTGTGAATTTTGGTTAGATTCGTTAGCATTCTTGGGACATGTGGTGTCCAGAGAGGGTATCAAGGTAGATCCTAAGAATATTGAGGCAGTTCAGAGTTGGCCATGCCGTACTTCAGCGATCGAGATCGGGAGTTTCTTAGGGTTGGCAGGTTATTATCGTCGATTTGTGGAGGGCTTTTCATCCATTGCAGCCCCTCTGGCTAGGTTGACCCATAAGGGTGCCCCGTTCCGATGGTCTGACGAGTGCGAGGCAAGCTTTCAGAAGCTCAAGATAGCTTTAACCACATCACCAGTTCTGGTGTTGCCTTCTGGTTCAGAGATGTATACAGTTTATTGTGACGCTTCACACGTTGGCTTAGGATGTGTATTGATGTAAGAGGGACAAGTTATTGCATATGCTTCACGTCAGTTGAAGATTCATGAGAAGAACTACCCCGTGCACAATTTGGAGTTGGAAGCGATTGTTCACGCTCTTAAGATTTGGAGGCATTACTTGTATGGAGTGTCTTGTGAGGTTTATACAGACCACCGCAACTTACAGAACATGTTCAAGAAAAAGGACCTTAATTTGAGGCAGCATAGATGGATTGAGTTACTGAAGGATTATGATATCACCATTCTTTATCATCCCGGCAAGGAGAATGTGGTTGCAGACACCTTAAGCAGGAAGGCGTAGAGTATGGGTAGCCTGGCATTCATTTCAGCGGAGGAGAGGCCACTAGCCCGGGACATTAAGTCCTTGGCTAACAGACTTGTTAGGCTGGACATTTCAGATTCCAGCCGAGTTCTTGCGTGTGTTATTGCTCAATCTTCATTATTGAGGCAGATTAAGGCTCGACAGTTCGATGATCTGCACTTGGCAGTTCTCAGAGAGACGTTACTATAGGGTAGTACCAAGGAGGTTTCTATTGGCGAGGATGGTGTTCTGCGACTTCAGGGTCGCCTATGTGTTCCTAATGTTGATGGCATGAGGGAGAGGATTCTAGAGGACGCACACAATTCACAGTATTCTATTCATCCAGGTGCTACGAAGATGTATCATGACCTGAGGCAACACTATTGGTGGCGGTGGATAAAGAAAGACATAGTGGAGTATGTGGCTAGATGTCTAAATTGCCAGTAGGTTAAGTATGAGCACCAGAGGCCAGGAGGCCTACTCCAGCAGATGCCTATACCTGAGTGGAAATGGTAGTGCATCACTATGGACTACGTAGTTGGGTTGCCGCGGACCTTGTGGAAGTTTGATGCGGTTTGGGTTATTGTAGACAGGTTGACCAAGTTAGCACATTTCATTCGAGTAGCTACTACTTATACTTCATAACGATTGGCTTAGATCTATATCCGGGAGATATTCTGGTTACACGGTGTGCCTGTGTCCATCATATCAGATAGAGGTCCTCAGTTCATCGCATTTCTGAAGAGTTTTACAGAGTGAGTTGGGCACCCGTGTAGAGCTCAGCACAACATTTCATTCTCAGACCGATGGGCAGTCGGAGCATACAGTTCAAATATTGGAGGACATGCTCAGGGCATGTGTGATGGACTTTGGAGGGCAGTAGGATCAGTTCTTGCACTTGGACGAGTTTGCGTACAACAACAACTATCAGTCCAGCATTGAGATGGCCCCATTTAAGGCTCTATATGGTCGGCGATGCCGTTCTCCTATCGGGTGGTTTGAGCCTGGCGAGGCTAAGCTATATGGCACTGACTTGGTAAAGGATGCCTTGGAAAGGGTAAAGTTGATTCAGGAGAGGCTTCACACGACACAGTCCAAATAGAAGAGTTACGCGGATCAGAAGGCACGTGATGTATCATTCATGGTCGACGAGAAGGTTCTCTTGAAAGTCTCGCCGATGAAGGGTATTATGAGGTTCGGGAAGAAGGGCAAGTTGAGCCCAAGGTTTATAGGCCCATTCGAGGTGTTTAGGCGAGTTGGGGAGGTTGCTTATGAGCTTGCTCTATCTCCCGGCTTATCATGTGTTCATCCAGTTTTTCACGTATCCATGCTCCAGAGATACCACGCCGACTTGTCTCATGTGTTAGACTTCAGTACCATTCAACTAGATGAGAGGTTGGGCTACGAGGAGGAGCCAGTTGTTGTTATTGATAGGCAGGAGCGCCAGTTGAGGTCTAAGAGGGTTTCCACCGTGAAGGTCCAGTGGAGGGGACAACCAGTCGAAGATGCGACTTGGGAGTCCGAGGAGGAAATGCGGGGCATATATCCACACCTATTCAGCACTCCGGGTATGATTCTAGGTCTGTTCGAGGACGAATGTTTGTTTAAGAGGTGGAGAATGTAATGACCTGACCGGCCGTTTTGCTTTCTAGAACCCCGTGCCCCTAAATAAGACTTCCTGTGTTTGCTTTTATTAATTTATGACTTACGGGGATGGTTGGTTCGGGAATTGGAAGAGTTTGGGTTAGAATTGAAATACTTAGTTCCTTAAGGTTGGCCTTAAAGGCCAAGTTTGACTTCGGTCAACATTTTTACTAAACGACCTCGGAATCGGGATTTGAAGGTTCCAATAGGTTCGTATGATGGTTTCAGACTTGGGCATATGTTCGGAACGGGTTTTGGATGACTCGGGGCATTTCGGCGCCAAATAGTGGAATATGATTCTTGAAGTTCAAAAACTGAGGTTTGGAATATGTTTTAGTGGTATAGAGGTCCGAAGGAAATTTCAAGACCGGGAATAGTTTCGTAGTGTCATTTATGACTTTCTCGCAAAATTTGGTGTCATTCCGAGTAGTATAAGTACGTTTCGGCGTGTTGGAAGTGAATTCAAGAACTTAAAGTTCATAAGTTGAATCTAGTTGGTTTTGGGGTATAATTCTTAAATTTGATGTCATTTCGGGAATTTCGGAGGTTCAAGCAAGTTCGTTTTATGATTTGGAACTCGTTGGTATATTCGAAAGGGGCCTCGGGGGCCCCGGATGTCATTCAGACGTTGCGCGAGGCGACTCTTAGCTCAAAGAGAGCTGCTGGTGCACTAGATCTGGTGCGACTGCACCTGTGATTGGCCAGCCGCAGGTGCGAGACCGCAAATGCGGTCGAAGCCTCGCAGATGCGGCCATCGAAGGGGGTGCCCAGGATCCACAGGTGCGGTCCATTCTTCACAGAGGCGGAGCCGTAGGTGCGGGACCCCTTCCGCAGGAGCGATCCATGCTAGCCCCTCCCTTTTCCGCAGATGCGGACCTTGATCCGTAGAAGCGAGACCGCAGGTGCGGTCCACTCGCCGTAGGTGCGAAATCACTGAAGGCAGTGAGGTCGTTTTAAACCAAGACTTAGGCACATTTGAGGGAATTTATCACAACCTTGGGCGATTTAGGAGCTCCCAAAGCATAGATTTCGATTTAGCACCTTGAGGTAATGTATTTCCTACTTAATGTGAGTTTATTACTTAGTTTTTGTGTAGATTAACACCCAAAGATTTGTGAAAATTATGGGTTTAGGGTAAAACCTAGGGTTTTGATAAAAATAGGATTTAACCACGAAATTTGTTATGGAATCTAGTAAAAATCATATATTATTGATCCTTAGGTCGTGGATAACAACTTTCTTTAAGAATTTCCGAAATCCGAGCATGTGGGTCCGGGGGTGAATTTTAGGAATCTTACAAATTGGCTTGGGTAATCACTTAAATGGTAGAATTATGAACTTTCGAGCACAAATTGACTCGTTTATGTAATGTTTGGCTAGTTTCGAGTTGTTGGGTGTCAAATTTGGAGGTTTGAGCGCATTCTTGAATCGGGAAGTAGGCTGATACGAGGCAAGTCTGCCTTATAACCTTGTAAGAGGGAATTGTCCCATAGGTGAAATAACTTGCTATGTGCTACTATTTGTGGGGGGGGGGGGGCTACGTACACACGAGGTGGCAAGGGTCCATGCGTAGCTACTATTGTACTTAAGTGCGGGTAGTATAGGACCCAAGCCTGCTATACTTGGATTATGTGTAACTTTATTGACACTTTAAACTGCTTAAGTCACATCAAATTGGTAAATGAATTTCTAAATAAGTGAAACTTCATTTTCTTTTATGAACAGTGATAAGAGAATTGACTTTCCCTCGGATAAGTGTTTCCTGATAAAGCATGGATTGACTGTGTGAATGTGTGTACCTGTGGGTACCTGCGTCGCATATATGATTCGCTAGCGGGGTAACTCTATTATTTATAATTTACCGCGTCGCACGTATGATTCGTGAGCGGGGTAATAGATGCATCTATGGTTCGCATTGTTCGACCCTCCGGCAGTGCACATTTACTTTTCTGTTAGATCGGGCCGTACGTCCTCGGCATACTATGCGCATGTTAATTGCTTGGTATTTTCCTATGATTTTCAGACTGTTAGAAAGAGCCTTGAAAGATAAATTAGTAATCTGTTCGATAGGAGTTGACACATAAATGTACCTGTGGAAGGATTGTTGTTTCTTGCCCTTACTGATATTTATCTTTGATATTCATGCTTATCCTTATATGTTGAATAAATAGTTTGGGGCTTAGTAAGTGTCAAGTCGACCTCTCGTCACTACCTCTTCGAGATTAGACAGGATACTTACTGGGTACATAATGTTTATGTACTCATGCTACGCTTATGTACTTAATTGTACATGTTCTGAGGCGGGTACATCTCTTTATCAGTCCGAAGCATGTTTTTAACTCCTCTAGATCAGATATTCCACGGTGAGCTATTTTCTCTGGATACCGTTCAGCAGCACGTGGGACTCTTTTCCTTCTATTATCCTGTCTATATCCTCCCCGACAGTAGGATAGGTGTATTCGTTGATTCCCTCTACTAGATGCATGTATACTCGTGACACCAGTTCCTGGCTCACACATTGGTAGACTATTCTTTTGGAATGTAATTATTCAAATTTAACTTCTTGATTATTCCAAGTAAATTTGCTTCGATATTTATCATTTTTCTCATGCTTGTGACAAAATTTGAGTATTGTTGATAAAGTTTTTATAAGAAAATTTAATGGAAATCACTAGACTAATTGTGTTGGCTTGCCTAACGTCGGCGTTGGCGCCATCGCGACCTTGAACTAGAAATTGGGTCGTGATAACTAAACCTGCTTATGACTCGTAACACCTTTGAACCTAGAGCTCTGATACCAACTTGTCAAGACCCAATTTTCCCTCAGTTGGGTATCGTGATGGCACATAGTCTTAGGGACTAGGTAAGCCTAACATTTACTAAATAACAATAATAAATAACATGTAACAACTTTAGAAATGGAATTCTCTATAAAATTTACAATTTCCAAAACCGGTAGTATAAGTCATAAGCCTTTCTAGGAGAAATTTTACATAATGAATACATCATTGTTCTGGAATAGAAGGAACAATGGAAATAAATACATTAGAGGGTGACTTAGGAGCCTGCGAACGCCCGACAGGTGTACCTTGAAGTCTCCAGCCACACCAAACACGAGTCTCAAAACCTACTCGATCCGAAGTACTTGGCTCTGCACAAAAAAATGTGCAGAAGCTTAGAATGTGTACACCACGGTGGTACCCAGTAGGTATCAAGCATAACCTCGGTAGAGTAGTGACGAGGCCAGGTCAAGACATTCACTGAACATCGAAACATGTGCAGGATATGACATAAAGCTAAAACGAAAGGAATATTTAAAGAAATTCCAATAGCAAACAGTAATCAGATTATAAACAGTAGTAATGATAAGGGAAATATGGCCGGCAACGAGAAATAACTAAGTAACTAGACAAAAACATAGTTGGGATACAGACAAGGGTAAATGTGCTCAAGTAGGAAAAATGATGTCAACTCAACCAATCAAATTGTTTCTAATACACGACTCCAATAAAACCTTTAACACACACGGCACCTTGTGCTCACATATTTCCATCTCACCTTGCACGGCAAAATCCATGTGCTACTCATTACATAATATCTGTGACAAACGCTAATTAGGATGTTCAAAAGACTTCATGTATATATATCGAAGGTAAGACTACAACTTTCGAACCAAGTAGGAAATAAATGAGAAAAAGGAGTTTATTTTGGAAATCATTTGGGTAATTAAAGTAACCTTTTTCAAATTAATACAACATCAGATAAGATACAAAATTTAATATAGGATTTATTGAATTAAAATATAATAATGATTCCTTTTTAAGTAAAACAAAATCCTAAGACGGGCCTAGGAGATTAAGTTGGGAAATGAATTGAAGTAAAATATGACAACTAGTAGAAAATGGTAAATATCGTAATAAACGACGGGTTTTAACTAAAAAGTCACACAAGGTAACATGATATTAATTCTTTTATTTATCTAAAGTCACTATATTACTAACAACTCAGCAGGACATGAGGCAATGACTCAATGTAGTAAATTCACCTGAAAAATCAATTTACTAGAATAATAGTCTTAGAAAAAAGAACTCAGGAAATGACGGTGAGGCGCTAAGTCAACGACAATAACTCTTCTTAGGGAAGACAGTAAAGAATCCAAGAATACAAATTCTTAGTATGTCGTAACCGAAACTAATACAACAAACAGGGAATACAAACACAAAATTTGTTGCGGTGCGCAACCCGATCCCACCATACAATATCAATATCAAAATTCACCCTTATTCCACCTTATCAATTCACCCTTATTTCACTTGTTGCAGCATGCAACTCGATCCCACGATACAATATCAATATCATGGCAATACACAAAATATGTTGCGTCGGGAAACCCGATCCCACCATATAATATCAATATCATAATTTTCTCTTATTCCACCATATTAATTCACCCTTATTTAACATGTTACAGCGTGAACCCGATCCCATCATATAATAATAATATCACAATATAAATATTCTCCATCATTTCACCACCTCACTTATTTCACATGTTGCAGCGTGAAACCCGATCCCCTTTATAATAATGTAAATCAATAACATAAATTTCATAACTCCATTTACAAGAATTCTACAATCAAGGGTATCAGTTCACAACAATGAAGGAACCATATAGAACCAGGAGGAACACAACAAAATTTACAAAATCCCTGAACAAGTAAAGTACGTGATAACTGAGCATGCGATCACAACAATTAGGGCAGGTAGCAGATAGGTACAAGACATAGAAGGAACTCGACAATTAAGCAATAACAAGACAATAAGGAAGGCAATAACTTCAACTAAGGCATATAAGGCCAAATAACGAGTAAGAAGTACAGTTAGGTGCTAGCAACATCAGATAAAGCATGTAAGAGTAGACTAACAACGAGATACTACATGTTATGACAATTCAATTAAAGGCATGGAAAGACATTAGACAAATCTAAAACGGTCAAATACCACATATATACTGGGTACCCACTCATCACCTTGCGTACACAACTTTCACATAACAAGATAGCACAATTTACTCAATTCCTAATGGGTAGGTTCCCCCACGCAAAGTTAGGCAATACACTTACCTCAATTCGGCCAAATCAATACTCAAATTAGCTTTTCCTTACAAATTCACCTCCGCTCGGCTCAATCTAGCCAAAGATGACTTAAATACATCAAACAATGCAAGAGAAAACAACTTCAATTAACAAAGCTATGATCTTTATACAATTTACAAAAATTCAACAGAAGTCAACCCCCCAGGCCCGCACCTCGGAACCCGATAAAATTTACAAAACCCGAACACCCATTCCGATAGAGTTCAACTATACCAAAATTATCAAGTTCTGATACCTATTCATCCTTCAAATCATCGTTTTTCATTTTTGAAAGATTTTAAAAATTTTCCCCATTTTTCCTTTAGATTCTCATGAATTTGATGTTAAATCTAATGTAAAATCACAAAATACAATTGAAAATTGATTAGAGGTACTTACCCAATCATTTGGTATGAAAATCCTTCCACAAAATCGCCTCCCATCGACTGGGCAGCCTCCCCCCACCCTCGCCCAGCCCCCAGCGAACACCAATAACAATCCTCAACCTTCTACAATCAATTCTACAGCAACGAATTATGCTGGACTTCTAAAACCCAGCACGATCAATGCAAACTCTGGAGTAAACAGTGGTATGCATGCTACTATTGAATCATTCTCGATGAGAAGAGCTGCGTTTGTTAATGGACAACCATTAGTTACTTTTACTGAGGCAGAAGTGGATCGGATGAACATAATTGAAGGGCTTCAATACGCTGTTGTTGGGAAATTTGCATACGGCTGGCCAGAACTTCAAGAAATACGCAAGATTGTTCCTTCTCAATGTGGGATTAAAGGTGCATGCAGTATTGGATATCTAAGGGACAGACATATCTTAATTAGATTGACATTATGGCAGGATTTCATTGATTTTACGTCAAAAGGCGCATATTATGTTCGAGACAGCACTGGACATGATTATCAGTTGCGTCCTCTTATATATAACTCCAAATTTAAGGCTGGGGAAGAAACGACGAAGGCGATGGCATGGATATCGTTCCCAGGTTTACTTCCCACATTTTATGTAAAGGAATGTCTATTTTCTATTGCCTCAGCAGTAGGTAAGCCTCTACAATTAGATATGGCTACGATCAATAAGACTCGACCTAGTTGTGCGAGGGTTAAAGTTCTTGTTGATTTGTTAGCTAATCATCCTGAGAAAGTAAGGATGGACATTGTGAATGAATCTACAGGGGAAATCAGGACGGAATGGGTGAAAGTAAAATATGACATGATGCCTAAATATTGCACGGAGTTTAGACTTCAAGGTCATGATGACTTTGAGTGTTGGCATTTGCACCCAGAGTTGAATGATACTGGAAAACGGGAAGTAGTAGATATTGGTAAGAACAAGGTCCAGACTAATGAATCAATAATGATTTTGACTAGTGGAAAGGTTGTAGGCAATATTGAAGGTCAGTGGAAGGAAGTTAGAGACAAGCGAGTGAAGCATGGTGCAAGAAGAGATGTCGTACAAGATCAAAGTGGTAAGGAAATTGTGACTGTTGAGCCTATCAATATGAGAAGGGATAAAGGTACTGAGGCTGGGTTTTTGAGTAATGAAGGTACAGGAAGAGAAATTGTCCCAGTTACTGGACAGTTGCAACAGGAGATTGGAAAAGCAAGGAGAGAAGTTGGTACAGATATAGAAGGAAATACTCAGCATATCCATACTGCTAATAAATTTGCAGCACTGGAAACTCAAGACAATGGAGAGGAAGAAGACAACCAATTGGTAGTGATAGATCAACCCAATGAAGCTATGAGAAAGAAT
This sequence comes from Nicotiana knightiana, assembly GCA_005239525.1. Taxonomy (NCBI): domain Eukaryota; kingdom Viridiplantae; phylum Streptophyta; class Magnoliopsida; order Solanales; family Solanaceae; genus Nicotiana; species Nicotiana knightiana. The sequence continues at coordinate 41 of ML368614.1, read as the reverse complement.
ACTAATAACAATTCAACTGGCAAACTGAATTTTAAAGCACC
>ML368611.1:24088-69090 GCA_005239525.1 Nicotiana knightiana | reverse complement strand
AGCATTGACTTAGGAGAGTAGAGTCACGAGTGACTGAGAGGCTTGCCCGAGAGGCTTTATTGTGAGTGATAATGTGCTCGAGGGGCTTATATTTTATGCAACTACCGTTTTTCACTCTTCTTTACACTGAGCCTCTGATGATTAATGTTGGATAAATATTTTTATACAAGATTTTTAAATGGAAACTGGAGTTTTATGAAATACTCGGAAATGTAAATTCCTGACTTGATTTACTTATTTCCACAGTCACTTATTATATGGATTTACATGATTTATAAATGCTCATCAATGCACTCATGTTTTTAGATACTTTGGTTACTTACTGAGTTGGCGTACTCATGTTAGTCCCTTCACCTTGTGTGCAGATTGAGGTACCGGGGCAGAGCGATAGTTGAGCTACCCCATTTGGAGCATTGTTTGGAGATTGTGAGGTAGCTGGTCGGCGTCCACAACACTACTCTTTCTCCTTCCTATTCTATCATTTGTACTTCACTTCCCAAACTGGTTGTAGTAGAAGATTTGTATTAGACTGTATCATCTCTTAGAAGCTCATGACGGTTGACTCCGGATGTTGGGACTGTGCTTAGATGTTCTAATCATTTTTATTGTTTTTGAAATGCTTAAGAAACAGAATCATTATGAAAATTCAGATATTTGATGTATTAAATGGAAAATCATTTCATTATTTTCAGTAAATTGGCTAGCTTGGTATCACGATAGGCGACATCACGGCCAGTAGAGATTTGGGGTCGTGACAAGTTGGTATCATAGTGCTAGGTTACATAGGACTCAACGGTCATGAGCAGGTTTAGTAAAGTCTTGCGAATCGGGAGATGCTGCAGAACCCTTAGGAAAATCTCACATTCTTGAATTCTTGTCGTGTGAATCCATTTTGTTCAGCCAAGAGCGTAACTCTTGAATTCCTTCCATTTAGTTGAACGAGCCCGAGAGCGCTTGGTACCAACTGTGCATCGACGGCTTGTGAATTCCATGGATTATATGTGATTGTGGCATGTTGGTAATGGGTCAGTCTGGAGGACTTGAGGCCGGATTCATTCTGTGGCTTGAGTGCTGAGACTTCATTGTGTGAGCACATGTATTTGGGGACTTATATGTCTGTTGATGTCCTTATTGACGGGACTTTGTGGTTGGATGCCTATGTGGTGAGTGTGACTTGATTGTTAGATGCGTTCAAACTGTGACTTGTGACAAAAGGAGTAGCTGGAAATGTGGCAAGAACTATTGAGTGTTTGATTTTTGTCTCGATTTGGTATATGTCTTCGAGTTGTAAGTGTATTGGAAGACCTCTCATGTTGTTTAGTTGTGGAGAGAAGTGGATCTTTCTGTTGAGTTATGAGTTCCTGGTGATGTCTTTGGGCTAACCATTGCCCCAGTAGAGTTCGTGTATTTGATTAACGGTGTATTCCAGCCGTATCAGCGCTCCTTTGTTATTGTATTCATTGATGGAATCCTGGCGTATACCGTAGCATAGCATATTCCTGTGTTTCATCACATTTTTCCCATTTTCTAGATATGCCCCGTGAGCCTTCAGTTACATCTGTTTATGTGTCGACTTCGGTGGGTGATACTACCGTTGTGGACCGTATGTATCGGTCGTGTGTGATATATATTGGGGGTATGGAGACCAGGGTGGACCTACTGTCACTCATCATAGTCAATTTTGATGTGATATTGGGCATGGATTGGTTATCTCTGTGTCATAATGTTCTTGATTGTCACGCTAAGAATGTGACCTTAGATATGCCAGGATTTCCGAGGGTTGAGTGGAGAGGTTCTTCTGAGTATGTGCCTAGCAGGGTGATTTCCTACCTGAACGCTCAGCATATGGTTAAGAAGGGGTGTTTATCATACCTGGATTTTTTGAGGGATGTTAGTGGTGAGACTCCCGCTATTGATTGGGTTCCTGTGGTCCGTGACTTTCCGGACATGTTTTCTATAGACCTGCCAGGCATGCCACCTGACAGGGACATTGATTTTGGCATTGAGCTGGTGCCAGGAACTCAGCCTATTTCTATTCCACCTTATCGTATGGCACCAGTGAAGCTAAATGAATTAAAGGAGAAGCTTCAGGAACTCCTAGATAAGGGGTTCATTCGGCCTAGTGTGTCACCTTGGGGTGCACCGGTGTTGTTTGTAAAGAATAAGGATGGTTCTATACGCATGTGTATTGATTATCGGCAGCTGAACAGGGTTACGGTGAAGAATTGGTATCCCTTGCCTCGTATAGATGACTTGTGTGATCAGTTGTAGGGTGGCAGGGTATTTTCCAAGATTGACTTGCGCGGTTTTCATCAGTTGAAGGTTCGGGGACCAGGCTTTCCGAAGACTACTTTCAGAACTAGATATGGTCACCATGAGTTTCTGGTTATACCATTCGGGCAGACCAATGCCCCAGCAGCCTTTATGAATTTGATGCACCGTGTATTCCGGCCTTATCGATATTTTTTCGTTTTCGTGTTTATTGATGATATCTTGGTGTATTCCCAATCTCGGGAGGATCATGAGCAGCATTTGACAGTTGTGCTTCAGACCTTGAGGGGGAAGAGATTTTATGTAAAATTTTCGAAGTGTTAGTTCTGCCATCAGCTTCAGGTTCTTATATCGCATATTGTGATGCCTCGAGGGTAGGCGTTTCTTGTGTTTAGATGAAGAAGGGTGTATTGATTGTGTGATAGTTATAATCTTCGGAAGAGTAGAGAGAGATATCAGTTTGAGGCTAAGCCGGCATGGGTATCTCTTGCGGGGTGTCTGGAGACCAGGGTGGACCTACTGTCACTCATCATAGTCAATTTTGATGTGATATTGGGCATGGATTGGTTATCTCTGTGTCATAATGTTCTTGATTGTCACGCTAAGACTGTGACCTTAGATATGCCAGGATTTTCGAGTGTTGAGTGGAGAGGTTCTTCTGAGTATGTGCCTAGCAGGGTGATTTCCTACCTGAACGCTCAGCATATGGTTAAGAAGGGGTGTTTATCATACCTGGATTTTGTAAGGGATGTTAGTGGTGAGACTCCCGCTATTGATTGGGTTCCTATGGTCCGTGACTTTCCGGACATGTTTTCTACAGACCTGCCAGGCATGCCACCTGACAGGGACATTGATTTTGGCATTGAGTTGGTGCCAGGAACTCAGCCTATATCTATTCCACCTTATCGTATGGCACCAGCGAAGCTAAATGAATTAAAGGAGCAGCTTCAGGAACTCCTAGATAAGGGGTTCATTCGGCCTAGTGTGTCACCTTGGGGTGCACTGGTGTTGTTTGTAAAGAATAAGGATGGTTCTATGTGCATGTGTATTGATTATCGGCAGCTGAACAGGGTTACGGTGAAGAATTGGTATCCCTTGCCTTGTATAGATGACTTGTGTGATCAGTTGTAGGGTGGCAGGGTATTTTCCAAGATTGACTTGCGCGGTTTTCATCAGTTGAAGGTTCGGGGACCAGGCTTTCCGAAGACTACTTTCAGAACTAGATATGGTCACCATGAGTTTCTGGTTATACCATTCGGGTAGACCAATGCCCCAGCAGCCTTTATGCATTTGATGCACCGTGTATTCCGGCCTTAACGGTATTTTTTCGTTGTCGTGTTTATTGATGATATCTTGGTGTATTCCCAATCTCGGGAGGATCATGAGCAGCATTTGAGAGTTGTGCTTCAGATCTTGAGGGGGAAGAGATTTTATGCAAAATTTTCGAAGTGTTAGTTCTGCCATCAGCTTCAGGTTCTTATATCGCATATTGTGATGCCTCGAGGGTAGGCGTTTCTTGTGTTTAGATGCAGAAGGGTGTATTGATTGTGTGATAGTTATAATCTTCGAAAGTGTAGAGAGAGATATCAGTTTGAGGCTAAGCCGGCATGGGTATCTCTTGCGGGGTGTCCTGGGGTGTGTGATCCTTACGTTGTTCGGTAATAAGTTCTCTTCTACCAGTAAATGATATATGTTGTAATTGAGTATAGATCACTTGTGGAAGTTGTCATGACTATTACAATGGTGAATGCGAGATTTGCAGATGACTTGAGCTGTTAGACGGGTTGTGTTATTTTGGGCATTGTGAATTATTGTTGTCTTGATCGTTGGCTTTAAGCCAAGTGGGGGAGTCTGTTAATGGTAAGTTGACTGCACGATTATGTGCTGTATTGGTTTCAGTTTGAGGTATACTGGTGGAGCAGTTAAGATGTGCAGAGGCGGAGTCGGGAATGACTCGAGTAATGAAAAATTTCTTCGATTCAGGTCGTAATGTACTCTATTGGGTAAATGGGTTCTATTGAATGATTGCGTATTAGGGATGTGTTATGTATTCGAGCGGTGGAATTGATATCAGATATAGCAATTTGTGCGTTTCATGAACTTCGAGACTGAGAGTTCTCATAAACAGATTATTTTGTGGTAGTAAACTGTGAAGATGCGAGCAAAGCTAGTCGGATGTTAGTATGTACCATGGTTCAGTCATTGTGAACTTTTCGGTAAGTTATCTATCTGTTGTGGGTGACCAGAGTTGATTCAGGGTTACTGGTAGGCCCGCATGAGTGTGTGTTCTGCACCGAGTCGGAATTGTTGGCTCCGAATTTATATTATTGAGGAATGAACCATTCGATTGTGATTGATCTATGAGTTACCTTTCGGTTTTGCGAGGAGTTGTGATTATTGGTTATATGCTCATATGGTGCGGTTCTAATTGGGCTTTATAGCTAGGTTTGAGTAAGGTAAGTAATTGGGTATTACGGGATTGAGACGTGTTGGTTATGTACCTTCTGATTCGTGTGGCATGGTATCGTTCGGTTTCCCCGTGGTTATGGAAATGCACTTTGAGTACTTGATGTCGAATTTTAAATGGTTATTGATTTTGAGCCAGGTGGCTTGTAGTATTTCATGTGGATCAGCGTTTGGATGAGATCACGCAGTGTAGCGGAGATTATGTAGGGGTATGACCTTTGGTATTGGATTCGTGTGTATTGATTTTTGCGATGTGTTCCAGGCTTTTAGCATGATGTTGTGATGGTAATTGTTAATGGCGGAATAATCCTCTCGTGTGAATCTTTCATATAATTTGATTACATTGGGATGTTGCTATTGAGTGCACGAGTTGCACAGGTTATGGCTCCGAATTGTATCTATGTGTCATGTCATCAGAGTGGTCGTGTTGGATGAGAAGAGGTCATTGGACCTAGAATGAATATTTTCAGAATTGTCTACAGTGTAGTTGGAAGGATAAATATCGGAAGTCGGCTTAGGAATCTTCTATATTTCCTGTTTGGGAAGGGGGAGCTTCATGTCTGACTGATCGGATGAATGGTTGTTAGTTTCTACGTGTTTCTTTCATCATCGGCAATATATGAAAGTGTTAGCGCGAGGCATCTCTTGATAAGAGGTTATGTACCGGTATTGGATTGTTCCGAGCAGCTATTGTGATTGGGAGTTATCGCTATGGGTGTTTGAGTCACGCGGTGTATTATGTGATTTCATCTGGGGTGCGGATATGGCTTGATTCAGCGTGTTCAGACTTACTCAGTTTATAGTTGTGAAGTTTTTATCTTGTAAATCATTTCAGAAGTGGGAATTTGGTTCTAAGGTTTATGGGTCAGGTTGGATTTCGGAATTTCAATTGTGTTGTGCTATTGGACCCATATGGGATAGGGTGACGTGGGATCACCCCCGAGTATGTGCATGGTAGGCTACACGGCAGTTTGATGGTGTTGGAGAACAACTCTTGGCACGTTCAAGGACGAACGTATGTTTAAGTGGGGGAGGATGTAACGACCCGGTCGGTCGTTGCGAGAGTTTAGCCCCGTTTCCCCCGTTTCTGCTTCATTATATGTGGTTCAGCTTCATTATGTTGTGTTAGATTGGTTGGCTCGGGTTCGGAGCGATTTTTGGAGAGAAATGAGACACTTAGTCTCTTATCTTGGTCCAATAGTGGAAAAGTCAACTAGAAGTTGACTTATTGGTAAACGACCTCCGAATGCGGATTTTATGGTTCGGATAGCTTCGTTGGGTGATTTTTGGACTCAAGAGTGTGTTCGGAATGTGTTTTTGATGTCCGGTGTAGAATTAGGCTTGAATTGGCAAAAGTTAGTTCTTGGCGATTTCCGGTCGGCAAGGAAAAATAGGCTATCGGGGTCGGAATGGAATTCCGACAGTTGGAGCAGGTTCGTAATGTCATTTTGGATATGTGTGCAAAATTTCAGGTCAATCGGATCTGTTTTGGTTGGTTTCAGCATCATTGGCGAAATTTAGAAGTTTCAAACTTCATAGGCTTGAATTTGATGTGATTTTGGTATTTTTGCGTTGTTTTTGGTGTTTCGAAGGCTCGAGTAAGTTTGAATGATGTTATGTGAAATGTTGGTAGGTTTGGTTGAGGTCCCGGGGGCCTCGGGTGTATTTCGGATGCTCAAACGTGCACTTTCGGTCTTTGGGAGATTGCTGGTTTTCTGGTGTTTTGACAGCAGTGATTTCTTCACTGCGATCACGTGGATTCATCTGTGATCGCATAGAGTAAAATATTGGGGTAGGCAATTTTTTCTATGCGATCGCGTAATAAGGATTGCGATCGCATAGGTTGGGCAGGTGAAGCAGTGTGGTCGCGTGCCCCTTTTTGCGATCGCATAAGGTATTCTGAGGCGCGTTTGTGGGATGGATTTTGAGCTATGCGAACGCGTGTGTTGGTATGCAAACGCGTAGGGTTGTCTGGTCTGCGCATCGCGATCGCGTGGCTGGATTCGCGATCACACTGAAGGAAATATTAGAGTTGGGCAGAATGTTTTAAATAGCCCTTTCTTCGAATTTTGTCTATTTTCCTCCATTGATGAGCGGGTTTGGAGCTCTTTGAGAGGGTTTGAAGAGGAAATCGAAGGGAATCACTTGGAGGTAAGATTTCAACTTCATAATTCGATTATATGCTGCTTTCTAAGTAATTAAACCGGAAAATTGTTGGATTTAAACCCAAAATTGGGGAGGTTAGGTGCATGGAATTTGGAAATTTCTTTTGGTGATTTGAGTGGGAAATTGTGGTCCGATTTTGATGTTCTTGGTATGTACAGACTCGTGGGAGGATAAGGATTCTTGTGATATAATTTTTATCAGATTCCGAGACGTGGGCATGGGGCTCGATTTTGGCCGAATTTCGAGAATTGTGTTAAAATTTATATCTTTCGATTAGGTTTTGTTCTGTTAGCGTATATTGATGACGTTAATATGGTTTTGGTTAGATTCGGAGCTTTTGTGAGCCAATTCGAGGGGCAAGAGCATCGCGGAGTAGCTTTTGGGTTGCTTTGAGGTAAGTAACGATTGTAACTCTAAACTAGAGGGTATGACACCCCGACATTTGATATTGTTTTGGTAAATGAGGTGACGCACATGCTAGGTGACGAGCGGGGGGGCGTGCACTGATAGGGATTGTGACTTGGTCTATCCAGTAGCGACTATTAAGCCGCGTATTCGATTTGAAACCTTATGATATCCTGTACTTTCAGAAGTTTATACTTGTTTATGGGTTGTAAGCCATGTTTGGGGCCTTGTGCCGACCTGTTTATACCCTCAAGGGTATTTTCCATGTTTGGGGCCTTGTGCTGACCTGTTTAGACCCTCAGGGGTATTTTCCATGTTTGGGGCCTTGTGCCGGCCTATTTAGACCCTTAGGGGTATTTTCCATGTTTGGGGCCTTGTGCCGACTTGTTTAGACCCTCAGAAGTATTTTTACACTATTCTAACACCATCTTGGTAAAACTTCTATGAACTCAGTCATGTTTACCACTTGTTGTTATTTTCACTGTTATCACACTGTTTTGAAACTCAGAGAAGTATTTTGCTGGGTCCCGTGAGTTGAGATGAATTGCCCGAGTGGCTTGTGAGGATGACTGAGTGAGGCCGAGAGCCGAGTATGTGAGGATAGTTATGGATCGGACTGCACGCCACAACAATATATATGTAATGAGGCCGAGAGCCGAGTAAGTGAGGATAGTTATGGATCGGGCTGCACGCCGCAACAATATATTTGTAATAAGGCCGAGAGCTAAGTATAAGAGGATAGTTATGGATTGGGTTGCACGCTGCAGCAATATATATGTAATGAGGCCGAGAGTCGAGTATGAGAGGATACTTATGGATCGGGCTGCATGCCGCAGCAATAGATATGTTATATATTATATATGGATCGGGCGGCTCGCAGCAGCAATATATGTTATATATTGATCGGGTTGCACGCCACAGCAATGTACATATTGGATCGGGCTGCACGCCGCATCAATATAGCGCTTGGGCTGAAAGAGCCCCTCTAGGAGTCTGTACACCCCTAACGAGCGCAGTCGACTATTATATGGATCTGGTTGCATGACGCAACATATGTTATATGGATCGGGCTGCACGCCGCAGCAATATACATTATATATGGATCGGGTTGTGCGCCGCAGCAATAATACATATATATATATATATATATATATATATATACATATTAGAGCGGGCTGCACGCCGCAAAAGTTGATATATGGTACCTGATGAGTGAGAGTGTTGAGGGTGAGCATTGACTTATGAGAGTAGAGTCACGAGCGACTGAGAGGCTTGACCGAGAGGCTTTATTGTGAGTGATATTGTGCCCGAGGGGCTTATATTTTATGAAACTACTGTTTTTCACTCTTCTTTACACTGAGCCTCTGATGATAAATGTTGGATAAATGTTTTTATACGAGATTTTTAAATGGAAACTGGAGTTTTATGAAATATTCGGAAATGTAAATTCCTGACTTGATTTACTTATTTTCATAGTCGCTTATTATATGGATTTACATGATTTATAAATGCTCGTCACTACACTCATGTTTTTAGATACTTTGGCTACTTACTGAGTTGGCGTACTCACGTTACTCCCTGCACCTTGTGTGCAGATTCAGGTACCGGGGTAGAGCGATAGTTGAGCTACCCCATTTGGAGCATTTTTCGGAGATTGTGAGGTAGCTGCTCGGCGTCCGCAACACTACTCTTTCTCCTTCCTATTCTATCATTTGTACTTTACTTCCAAGACTTGTTGTAGTGGAGAATTTGTATTAGACTGTATCATCTCTTAGAAGCTCATGACGGTTGACACCGGATGTTGGGATTGTGCTTAGATGTTCTAATCATTTTTATTGTTTTTGAAATTCTTAAGAAACAAAATTATTATGAAAATTCGGATATTTGATGTATTAAATGGAAAATTATTTCATTATTTTCATTAAATTGGCTAGCCTAGTATCACGATAGGCGTCATCACGGCCAGTAGAGATTTGGGGTCGTGACAGAGTCATCCCTTGAAAAAGAACTTTAGCCATAAGAAAAACCAAGAGGGATTATTTTTATCTATTTTTTTCAATTTTTTTCAACACACTTAAAATAACACAACTAAAATAGCATAGAAAATCACCTAAATATCTCTTCACACCACACTTAAAGACCGAAGCATTAGCAGGTCATGGGTTCTCAGACTTCTCCCATACTTGGTTCTTTATGTGGACACCCCACACTTACCAACCATCTCATTTACTCTTGTTTCCTTCCCATGGATTTATTTTCCATGCTCCTACAAAATAAAAAACTATACTGCAAAAATAATATAATAAAAATTAAAGAAATAAAAACAAAATAAAGTATAGTAAAGTTGGGTTTACCTCCCAACAAGCGCCTTAGTTAACGTCGTGGCACGAGATAAACCACTTTTTTACTTTACTTCAAACTTATGAATTGGACTCCAAGTTTTGATTTTGATCTATGATCATGCTCTTGGGGCGACACAAATTGTTGCGATCAAAAAATTAAATGATTATTTATGCACTTTTTAGCTTTCAACCGAGGAGTGTCACCTTACCTAGAGGGCCTTGAAAATTTCAGAATGTAGGGCTCATCCACCTCTTCCTTTGACTCTTGCATTGGTTCATACAATCAGTTTCCATATCTCCTTCTGAACATAATATGAAAAATGCTTGGAGTGAGGACCAATGCGCTCAAACTGAAAATTCAACTTGCTATCGACCTCCTTTTCTTGCCACAAACTAGACAACAACAACAACAACCCAGTGAAATCCCACTAGTGAGTCTGGGGTGGGTAGTGTGTACGCAGACCTTACCCCGACCCCAAAGGGGTAGAGAGGTTGTTTTCGAAAGCCCTCGGCTCAAGAGGACAAAAAGACAAAAGGATACAAACTATAATCAATTAACATTATATCTATAAGGCCCTCAGTTGACTCTAGTACAACCTCTTCAATATCGGCATCATCAAATCCTAGTTGGTTGGTTTGGTCATATTCTACTCTCAACTTCGCCATTATAATGGCAATTTCTGTTGTCAATTCATGTTCTTCTTGGCTATTATCCACAATGTAAGCTTGTTGCGCCTTATAAGGTTCAATTATTTGCCTCACTTGAGCCTCCAATTTATGAAAAGTTATCTCTTGCTTTTGTATCTGCAGTGGTTTCTCATCATATTGTTCACCAAGACACTTCAACATATCCATGATCTCCTTCAGGTTAGCGTTCTAAGGTACTTTGTTCTATTAACTTCACAAGAAAAAGTAGAACCATCATCATAAGGAGTTGGGGGAGGATAATGAATACAAGTACAACTCTAGTCCAAGATGTATAAGGATCAATAGTAAAATTACCAACACCTAAACCCCCATATTCCAAGATGTCATGTTTCTCAAATCAACAAGTAAAATAAAATAAAAAGCAAAAGGATCAAAAATTAAAAAAAAAAGTTCAAACTTGAATCCTAACAATATATACAGCTACAACTACACGGTTAATTCTCCGGCAATGGTGCCAAAAATTTTCACGCCCAACTCGTCCTAAAAAAGATAAGTGGTCACAGCAAATATAATCCGGTCTAAGAGTTCAGAGTCGAATCCCAATGAGAACTAAGGCTTAGCTACATTTGTTTATTATCAGTAAGAAGAAATGCTCGAACAATTTCTAAGTTATAAAAAAATGTGATTTTTTGTATTCTAAGCTAATTAAATAACAAATCCAAAAAGCAGTAAAACTATCAATTAACAAGGATAAGGGTTTAGGTTTAGAGTTATGATTTCTCAAATTGTAGGAATCCTTTCCTCTAAGTCTTCTATAATTTAGCCTAAATATTCTCTACCGATCGTGAGTACTTCGGGTGTAGAAATTCTCTTCTGAGCAACTACAATTTACTAGACGTATTCTTCTGAAATTACGCTAGCTGGTAATAGTGCATCGTTCACTAAGATCGCTCCAAGGTTTTATTATTCCTAATCCCAGCTTTAAACCCTCTGTATTGATCCATCACATACGTTAAGAGTCATGTTGTTCAACAACTACCTAATTGTATACCATTTTCCGAACAATACACACTAAATAGACACAATCAATTGATGGCCATTCAATCAACAGCAATAAACACGTCATTGAACAAGTAAAGAAATCCAACGGCTCAATTATATAAAAATAAAACAAGAATTTATCCTACAAAAAGGTTCCATTAAAACCTTAGATAAAAAATTAGATATTCATAATAGTATGCAAAACTATAATACTAGAATTCATAACCATAATGGAAATAGGAAGGAGGAAGTGAAAAACTCGTAAAAGAATTCTCTGCCTTGCTCCTGATGTGTTCTTGCCTCCTTACGTCGAATCTCCCTTCAATGTAGTGTATAACTCTCATATTTATATGGCGTAGGGTTGAGTGGGGAGAATTTGGCTTCTCCCAATTCGGATTGGAAAAGCTGATTTTTTCTGCTCCGGTCCCGGTCTGGCGAAGTGAACCTCGCTTCGATGTTCGGGACTTTTCTGGTTTCTTATGCTCCAATACTGGTCTGTCTAAGTGATCCTTGCTTCGATGTCCGGAACTTTTCTCTTCTACTCTTTTTTCACCAATTTTTCTCCCATTTGATTCTTTTCTGTGCAAGTTTGTTCATACACATATGTAACACGTAATGAACAAATTTTCAGTTCAAAAGCGGTGTGAACTCCCATAACTCACACAAGAAATAACACATAAACACACTTAATAAATGCACTTTTCACCCTTTATCAAAATTCTATCTTCTTTTACAGTCCATTTGCATGAGAGGTGAGGTGAAATTGTGTTGCTAGTCCAAGTGCTTGAGTGGATTGTATAGAACTTGCTCCGAATGTGCTTCAACGTGAAATTTGAGTTTGCTTGATTTTTAAGATGATTGTAGGATATCATTGGACTGTTTGAGCTTTCAATCTCCACCCTATCATTATCCCTAGTCAACCCACTTTGAGCCTTTAGCCTTGTTCTTTTGGCAACCTTGCTACAAGCTTTCCACCATTTGTGATCATAATCTCCTCTTGGTGCCTGAACTTGCCTAAGTACTCATTATTAGCACGTCACTTAAAGCCTAAGTTTGGGGGAAGAGTTCAGAAATCTAAAGAGCTACCAAGGCATCAGAAAGAGAAAAAAAGAAATGAGTATTGTGAACAATGGAAAAACGGGCCCAAAAAGGAGATTGATGAAATAGAATGAGCCAAGTATATCTAGCCTTAAATCAAGGAAGAAAATGAATAAGAGTGATGGCAAGTCTCTCTAGACTCCAGAAAGAAGAATAACCTCAAGGGTTTGATTTCAAAACCGAGTATGCTTACATTACTGGAGATGTACTTGAAGGGCAAGCCTATGGTACTTGAAGCTTAACTTGTGACCATTCTTTGTGAGAGAAGAGTGAAACCTTTGATACACTAGAAATTGAATGTTGAATCTTGAAGCGAGTAATACAAATGGAAGGTATAATAGGAAGGGTTTGGAGTCCACCACGACCCGCAAAAGAAGAAATGCAACCGTAGAAGGAGAATTGAAGCTTCAAGAACTTTAGGCAAGAGTGTGGACCACAGAAGAAAATGTGCGGTCGCACTTTGATCTGCAAAATAGGTTCGCACTAACAAACTTGAAAGATCAGAAAATGAGTAGTTGGTTGATTCTAAATCCTCCTCATATGCGGTCCGCAGAACTAAAAGTGCATCCGCAAAACTAAAAGTGTGGCCACAATGCTTGAAGTGCGACCAAAAAACTTCACCCACTGAAAGTTCATGCTACGTCATTCCAACAAAGTGTGGACCGCAACAACTGATGTGCGGCCATAAAAGTCTTCGAAAGGCATCTTTGTCAGAGATTCGGGAGCCTTATAAATAGAACTTTATAGCTTTTTAAGGCATCTTTTTACTGTAGCAGCTTAGAGTTAGTTATTTTTAGCTATTTTGAGCAAGTGTGAGCTACAATTGGAGAAGATCTTTCAATCTTACTTTTATTTTTTATTTTATGCCTTTGATTTCTTCTTATTTTCTCTTTCTATGTCTTTTATTATGAGTAGATAGAATTTTATCTGGGGTTGTAATCCAACACCTTTGTGTGCAAATCTTAAAGATAATTAAAAATTATTCTTATTTTTGATTGGATTAAGTGTTATTTAGCCTTATTTATTCTTTAAAAATAGAATTGATGGTTGAAAACATTGATTCATGTCTTTTTGACCTTATTCTTGCTTGAGAAAGAGAAACTTAGTCTAGGAAAACTTGGCTAACAAGGAATTAAACTAGTTGAAGTATTGATTAGTTTAATTAACGTATTTGGACCATAGATAGCGATAATCCAAGTTAGGCTCATAATCAGTTACATTTATAGCTACCCATTTAGACTTGAGAAAGCTAAATTGGGCATAATTACCCTTTAATCGAGAGGTATTGAGTGAGTACTTGAGTTTGAGAGTCATAGCAAACCCCAATTTAACAAGCAAGCGTAATTGAATTTACCCATTAGGTTTACATGTAGGTTAGGACTACAACTCTAGGCTTTTCTTCATGTGTTACAACTTCTAAATTATTTTGCTTATTACGTGTTTGCTATTTTAATTCGTAAAAATGTCGTAGTTTAATTAGTAAGGTAAACTCCTTGAGGTTCGATCCCGACTCGGGTTGGGTAATTATTATTTCTTACGTTGTTTCATATATGTTATTGTGGTGTGACTTGGACGTGACAACTACCTATTTTTGCAGATAGCAACTTGCGTTTGATCAGGCAGAATCAACGAAGAAGATAGAGCAGATAAAGCATTAGTCTTCTTGCATTCCTTCTTACGCACATGCTGAATAGTCACATCACCGAGCCATACCATCAATTTTTTTATCATAATCATAATATGGGTGTAGTTCAGGTTTCTTAACCTCGTAACTACTAAAAAGTTGATTGATCATTAACTGGGAGTCACCAAAGACATGCAATTAAAACTGCTTCATATCGATAGCAATTTCAAGTCCAAGTATTAATTCTTGATATTCAGTAACATTAGTGGCGTAGAGTTGTGTCAATGTAAAAGAGTAAGGCAGCACCTCTCCTTGAGAAGTTACAAATACTATGCCAACACCAGCTCCATCGCGATGTGCAAAACTATCAGAGTACATCCTCTATGGAGGTTGAACTTTAACGACCATTACATCCTTATCGGGTAGTTCATCAGTTAGCTCCCAATCATCATGTATAGGGTGATCTGCCAAGAAGTCCGCCAATGTTTGTCCTCTTACAACTTTTTGAGGAATGTACACAATCTCAAATTATTGAAACTGGAGGTACCATCTTGCTATCGATCGTTAAGGACTAGTTTTGACATCACAAATATGATGAGATTTGCTTTAGAAACAAGATGAATGACATGATCTTGAAAGTAGTGCTTCAACTTTTGGATTAAGAAGACTAGAACCAAACATAACTTATCAATTGGCGGATTATTCAGCTCATTTGGTGGCATTATCCTGCTCAAGTGGTAAAGGTAATTTTCTTTTCCCTCGCTATTTTATTAGGCCAATAACACCCTGACAAACCTCTCATGTGCCGCAATATATAATGTTAATGGCTTTCTAGGTATATGGGCTGCTAGAACTCGAGGCTTCATCAAGTATCATTTAATATTCTCAAAGGCATTGCTACACGCTTAGTCCCATTTTAAAAGAACACCATCTTCACAAGGCAACTGAATGGTTGGCATCTCCCAGCTAGATTCGAGATGAATCTCCTAAGATAAGTTAGATTTCCTAGCAGACCTTTTAACTCATGAATATTTCGAGGCTCGAGCATTTTTAAAATTGCATCAACTTTGGCTTGATCAATTCCAATCCCTCGATGTTGAACAATAAATCCAAGGAACTTGTCGGAAGTAACTCCAAAGGCATATTTCAACCGATTCATTCTAAGTTTATATCTCCACAGTAGCTCGAACACCGCCTTCAATTCTTGCAAATGGTCGTTCCTCTTTCTTGACTTCACCACCAAGTTATCAACATGACATTCGACATTTTAGTGAAGGAGGTCATCATAGTTTGTGTATCAGCTCGCAAGTGGTTGTACAAGACTGCATAGCCTTTTGATAGGTGGCACCAACATTCTTCAAGCCAAAAGGTATTACCTTGTAGCAATAAATACCCTTAGGGATGCAAAATACGGTAAGATCTTCATCTTTTGGTGCCGTGAAAATTTGATTATAGCCTGATGAACCGTCCATGATTGAAATTTTTTCATACCCAGTAGTGTCAATCATAAGCTCAGGAATAGGTAGCGGTAAATTCATCTTTAGGGCATGCATTGTTGAGATCCCTAAAGTCAACACATACTTGAATTTGGTCATTCTAATTTCTCATTGGGACAATACTTGAAACACATGTTAGGTATTTAACTTCACGAATAAAGACAACTTCAATGAGATTTTTAACTTCACTTTCAATCAAGGGAACCAAGCTCGATCTAGAGCTCCTTTAAGCTCTCTTAAGAGGACTAGCGCCATTCTTGATTGCAAGGCGATAGACTGCTACTTTGGGGTCCAAGCCAGGCATCTAATTGTAACTCCAAGCAAAAATATCTCTATACTCCTTGAATAGATCAAAATAAGCACTTTCCTCATCAACTGCCAGTATAGCACTCAAATAGCTGGGCCTCAATTCTTCATCAGTGAAAAGATTAACTTCTTTCAAGGCATAAATTGTGATTTGACCCCTTCTTCAAGTTATGGTAGAGCATATCCAGCCTCTTCATCTTCTTGGGGATTGCTATTGTTGAAATATATGTGGTAACACCAAGAAATATCCTCCAATTTCTCATCAACCTCCATTGGAGATGAAATATATTGATTGCCTTCTACAGTGATGTGATATGAAGAGCCCACTCTTTCTTCATATTTATCACATTTCTTGGTGTCGAATACAGTGTGTAACTTTTCTTTTAGTACCTCCGCACATGAAACTACAAGTTTGCTTTGTCGCCTCATTCTATGAGGAATCGGACTTTGAAATCCTTCGAGATCTTCTAGATTCTAAGCAAAGCGGGTGTTCTCATATTTTGATAATTTCTCTGGAACTCATTTCTCTTCTTCAATGGCCCTAAACTCTCAAATATGGAAGTTCTCATTGTTGATTTTCCAAGTCAATCAAAGATGAAAGACCTATCGGGATATTCATATTCTACAATATTATTACTTGACCTTCTAATGGAGATGCAAACTGGTGAGGGTTGTTTGTATCCCAAATCACCTGGTTGCCTTATAGCAGCTTCTAATAAGAGCTTTCCTAACTTTGATGGCTTATTGGGGTTGTATCCATCCTTTGCGAATAGCTTGTAAGCATTAGGAGAAAAACCTTCATCCATACGCTTCACAGGAAGTGTCATATTTTGCAAACGATTTTAGGCCAGGGACCCTCCATGCAGCTTTGAGGACAACTTTATTGACTTAATTCGTTTTATCAGAAGATTTAATCCCTTTAGCAAGTTAGTTTGGAGGTTGGATGATTTTCCTTTCTTTTTTTTTTAATTCTTGGTACATAACAAAGTACAGGAGCTAATTCTTGCCAAAAGAAATGACGCTCCCTCCATGAGATTTATTCGGATTAGGGTACGCCTCCTTAGTAGCGACTTTGACTTTACCAACAGTCACTTTAATTTTTTTAGTTGTAAACTTGTCTTTTTTGCTCTTTGTGATATCATCGGCTTTTATCTCCTTCAGAACGTGGCTCTTCAAGTAAAACTTACATCGGCGAAGTGTGACTCAACCTTAGTGAATGGCTTGTCATCAGCAACTATCTTCTTCTCGACTACACGCTCGTACTACTTCAAACATTGATCATAGGTGTATGCTATCACTTTATTCTCATGTATCCAAGGCCTTCCAATCAAGACGATGTATGAAGTCTATGCATCCATCACATGCAATCATTCACTTAATTGCATATCTCCAATGGTGATCCCTAATTTGATTGCACCTATGGCTCTTTGCCCTTCTTGGTTGAATTCTTGAATCATTCGCTTTCTGAGAGTTATTCCACGGGAATGCCAAGTTCCTTCATGGTGCAAATTGGAAAGTAAACACTGAGGATCCTCCACCAATCAAAATTTGATTTATCCTTTTGTGATGACCCAAAGAGTCATTTTATGAACTAAGACTCCTTTCTAGGCTTATTAACTATAAAAAGACTAATTTTAATTACCTCGATTTGAGTGCGCTTTCCGGGCGTGAAACTGAAAAGCTTTTATGTGAAAAATATGAGAAATACTAAATTCTAGAGTTGAAATTTGATAATTGTTGACTTTGGTCAATATTTTGAGAAAACGGACCCGGATCTATGTCCCAACGATCTCGGGAAGTCCGCAGTAAAATATGGGACTTGGGCGTATGCCCGTAATTGAATTCCGAGGTCCCAAGTCTTAGATATCAATTTTTGAAAGAAATTATTTTGAATAATTAATGAAATAATTAATGTTTGAAACCATTTGTATCGGGCCCGTATTTTGGTTCCGGAGCTCGGTACAGATTTGTTATAGTATTTAACTACTATCTGTGAAATGTGGTGAGAATCGGAGTTCATTTGACGTGATTCGGACGTCCAGTTGAGAAATAGTGAACTTTAAGTGTTCTTGAGAAAAATGATGAGTTTTAAGGTTAAATTCATAGTTTTACATGTTATTTTCATAATTTGATCGCACGAGCAAGTTCGTATGATGTTTTTAGTCTTGCGTGCATGGTTGGTTTAGATCCTCGAGGGCTCGGGCGAGTTTTGGGTAGGCAACGGGATGTTTTTAACTTATAAAAGTTGCTGGTTTTTGCTGCTACTGTGTGCACAGATAAAATGTTAATCGCATTCGCATGGAGTCACTCGCGAACGCGTAGAGTAATTTAGTTGGGGTACGTTTTGTGCTATGCGAACGCATAACCTGGGCCGCTAACGCGAAGCACTGGGGGGATTACCCTTCGCGAACGCATCCAGGCTATCGCGAACGCGGAGAGTAAATGGACCTGGGGGGAGGGGGAGCCGCTTACCCTATGTGAACGCAGCCCCACTATCGCGAACATGAAGACCACTGGGCCTAGCATAACGCGAACACGTTCGGGTCAATGCGAACGCGAAGTCCATTGGGCCAGACCCTCCTCGATAGCGACAGGCCCATCGCGAACGCGATGAAGGCCTGTCCAGCGATTTGATAACAGACTTTTAGACGGAAAGAACCTTTTTTTTCACCACTTTTCGAACTAAGAAGACCTAGGGGCGATTTTCTTCAAACAAATTCATCCCAAAGTGTTGGTAAACAATTCTAAACTTATCTCTTTCAATTACCCAATGATTTTCATCACTTTTCAATCAGAAATTAAGAATTTTCATGGTAAAAGTGGAGGGTTTGGGTAAAATTAGGAATTTTGTAAAAATCAAACTTTGACCTCGAATTGGGGTTGGATTTCGAAACTAATTGCATATTCGGGCGCGAGGGTGAATGGGTAAATGTAATTTGGTCCGAACCCCAAGTTTGGACGAAGCGGGCTAGGGGTCGGGTTTTAACTTTTTTTTTTTAGAAAACTTAGAAGAAAAAAATCATAATTTTCAGTAAAGTTACTTCCTTTAGCATTAATTAATGATATTAAACTAATTATGATTAGATTCGAGTGTGTTGGAAGTGAATTCGAAAGGAAAAGCGGTAATTGAGCAGTGAATGGCCTGCGGAATTGAGGTAAGTGTTGTGTCTAACCCTAACTTGTGGAAATAGGTATTGTATGACTACTAGTTACCTGTTTGTTTGTTAAATCCAATGTATAGGTGAGGCGACGAGTACCTATACGTTGTGGTCAGGTCATACCATACGAGTAAATGTTATTTCTTTTTATTCTGGCTGTCTTAAAGCCCATCATCTGTGATTATTGTTGTTAGTGAAATGTTGAGAACATCGAGTTGAGATTGAAATGAACAATGATGATAATAACCATGATGAAATATTAATTTTTTTGTGAAATTCATTTGAGAACATTGAGTTGATATTGAAATATTAAATGGTGATAGAAATTATGATGAAATATTGTTTCTCGTGAAACCCCCCTCTTTTGATTGTTGATGATTTGATGAGATTGTAGGAAGAGTGTAAACAATGAAGGGTGATGTCGTGCAGGACTTAATTATATTGTGAGGAAGAGTGAAAAGCACGAAGGGTGATGTCGTGCATGATTTATTTATAAGAGGAGGAAGAGAGTAAAGCAAGAAGGGTGATGCCGTGCAATTCTTAATTATAATCTGGTGAGGATGAGAGTAAAAGCACGAAGAGTGATGCCGTGTATTCTATTTATTATTTGGCGAGGCTGAGAGTAAAAGCATGAAGGGTGATGCCTTGCAAGTTTACTTTCTATCTTTGATTGCTAAAATTATTGTTGATCACTATATGTTGTTGTCTTATTTTTTTTCCTCATTCCTTATGTTGAACATTCCCTATCGCATGCTCCCTTCCCATTAATTGTTGTTTATATACATTAATTGTTATTATTTCCTGTTAGCATGATTTCGATGTCAAGGTCTTATGTGGTGTCTTGTCCTAGCCGCGTCACTACTTCATCGAGGTTAGGCTCGGCACTTACTCAGTACATGGGGTTGGTTGTACTGATACTGCACTATGCACTCTTTTGTGCAGATCGAGGTACTGACCTGAGTTAGGAGATATCAGTAGCTGCGCATTTTTTTCCGGAGACACGAGGTAGATTTGTTGGCATCTGTAGACTCCTGGAGTCTTCTCCTATTCACTTAGATACTGTTTTAATTCATTCGAAACAGATACCTTATTTCTTTCAGCCCATATATTTGTAGTATTCGTTAGTAGTTCGTGAATTGTGACACCAGACCCTGGGGTAGTTTCATAGTTATATATTTAGTTTGTGGTTCGGTTTATTTATTTATTTATCATTTTATTTTTGGAATGTTAATCATCGTAAATCATTTGATTTAATCTATTCTAAATTTGTTTTTATTGCGTTTAAATAAGTAACCAAAGGAACAATAGCTAATCGAGTTCTAACATCGGTTTGCCTAGCAAGTATTGTGTTATGCGCCATCACGATCCCGTGGCTTGGGAATTTGGGTCGTGACAAGTTGGTATCAGAGCAGTAGGTTGCATAGGTCTCACAATTCATGAACAAGCTTGATAGAGTCCGAGGGATCGGTACGGAGACGTCTGTTCTTATCTCTCAGAGGCTATGAAATTAGAAACAAACTCATTTTTATTTCTACTCTGTCGTGTGATTCTTGGTATCTCAAATGTTGATTGAACTCTTAAACTCTCTCGTAGATGGCGAGAACACGTGTTTCCTCTTCCGCTGACAACACTCCGGTCCTCCAGCAGCATCAGCTTCTACTAGGGGCAAAGGCTGAGGCCGCGCCAGGGGCCGAGGCAGAGGCAGGACTCAGGCCATTTCTCAGGCAGCAACCCCAGCTGTGGAACCCTAGATCGAGATTAATGAGGGGGTTCCAGCTCAGACCGTTCCACTAGGACCAGCTCAGGTCCCAAAGGGGTTTATTGCCACTCCGGTACTTCAGGACGCTTTGGGCCGTTTAGTGGGTATTATGGAGAGTGTGGCCCAGACTAGCACATTCCCTGTTGCAGCAGCCGTATCTCAGGCTGGAGGAGGGGTCCAGACTCCTTCTACCCACACTCCGGTTCAGACTACTCCTCAGATTCAGACCCCCGCAGCCAATCTAGTTGGGGCAATTCAGCTAGTTGCTCCAGTGCCGCTTGTTGAGGGGGCAACTATGTCCACCGATGCTTTGTGTAGATTGGATAGGTTCATTAAGTTATTCCCTATTCATTTCAATGGTGCTAGTTCAGAGGATCCTCAGGAATATCTGGATAGTTGTTATGAGGTGTTGCGTAATATGGGTATTTTGGAGACCAATGGGGTCGATTTTGCTGTTTTCCAGATGACTGGTTCTACCAAGAAATGATGGAGGGATTATTTGTTGACTCGACCAATTGAGTCGCCTGCCTTGACTTGGGATCAGTTTTCTCATCTCTTTTTGGAGAAGTTTCTGCCTGTCACTATTCGAGAGGAGAAGCGTCGTCAGTTTGAGTGACTTCAGTAGGACAGCTTGACTGTGACCCAGTATGAGACTCGTTTCGTGGACTTGGCTAGACATGCTATTCTCTTGTTGCCCACAAAGAGAGAGAGAGAGTCAGTCGATTTATTGAGGGCCTTGCTCAGCCCATTAGGTTGCAAATGTCCAAAGAGACAGGGATTGAGATTTCTTTTCAGGATGCGGCTAATGTGGCCAGGAGGGTTGAGTCGGTTCTTGAGATGGGAGGTCAGGGATCAGATAAGAGGCCTTGTCATTCCGGTGGTTTCAGTGGTTCCTCATTTGGAGGCGGGGTTAGTTTAAGCAGAGGACATTCTTCCAGGCCATTCCATTCAGCACTTCAGGCTTCACATGGTACCTCAGGTGGTCGCGGTTCTTATATGCCTCCTTCTACTCGGCCAGTCTACAGTGCACCATCAGCTCCTATCAGTGCACCCCATCTCCAAAGTGTTCAGGGTGGTTATACTGGTCGACAGGATCAGTTTGCTGGCCAACAGTCTCAACAGCCGAGGTCTTGTTACACTTGTGGTGACCCGAGGCACATTGCCAAATATTTTCCTCATGCGTCGGATAATTCTCAGTATCAGAATTCCCGTGATATAGTTCCAGCACCGCCTTCCCAGCCATCCAGGGGTAGGGGTCAGGTAGCTAGAGGTAGAGGATAGATTGTTAGAGGTGGAGGTCAGGCCGCTAGGGGTGGAGGCCAGCCCGCTAGATGTGGAGGTCCGCCCATCAGGGGTCCTCCCAGATACATGGTTCCCGATTATATGCATTTCCAGCTAGACCCGAGGCGGAGTCCTCTGATGTTGTCATTACAGGTACTATTTCAGTTTGCAGTAGAAATGCCTCAGTTTTTTTTTATCCGGGGTCTACTTATTCTTATGTGTCGTCCTATTTTGCCTCGTATTTGGTTTTTCCCCGCGATTCTTTGAATGTCCCTGTTTATGTGTCTACGCCGGTGGGGGAGACTATTATTGTAGATCGTGTATATCGTCCGTGCGTAGTCATTACTGAGGGTCTTGAAACTAGTGTACACCTGTTGCTTCTTGACATGGTCGATTTTGATGTCATATTGGGCATGGATTGGTTGTCACCTTATTATACCATCTTGGACTGTCACGCCAAGATAGTTACTTTAGCCTTGCCGGGATTGCCTCGGTTAGAATGGAAAGGGAGTCCCGGTCATTCTCCCAGCAGGGTGATTTCTTATGCCAAGGCTCGTCGCATGGTTGAGAAGGGATGTTTGGCTTATTTAGCTCATATTCGTGATTCCAATGCTGAGATTTCTTCAATAGAGTCAGTGTCTATTGTTCGGCGAGTTTCCAGAAGCTCAAGACAGCCTTGACTTCAGCACCAGTATTGGTGTTACCATCAGGTTTAGGATTTTTCACGGTATATTGTGATGCTGCCTGTGTTGGTCTTGGAGCAGTATTGATGCAAGATGGCAGGGTGATAGCAAATGATTCTCGACAGTTAAAGATTCATGAGAAGAATTATCTTGTCCATCACTTAGAGTTGGCAACCATTGTTCATGCATTGAAAACATGGAGGCACTATCTTTATGGCGTGCCATGTGAGATTTACATAGATCATCGTAGCCTCCAGTACTTGCTCAAGCAAAAGGATCTTAATTTGAGACAGAAGAGATGGCTAGAGTTATTGAAAGACTATGACATCACTATTTTGTATCATCCAGGAAAGGCCAATGTGGTGTCCAACGCATTGAGTAGAAAAGCAGTGATATGGGCAACCTTGCATGTATTCTAGTTGGTGAGAGACCGTTAGCTTCAGACATTCAGACGATGGATAATCAGTTCGTGAGGTTGGATATTTCACCCAGCCATGTTCTAGATTGTAAAAAGTTGCTCGGTCTTCCTTATTCGAGCGTATCAGAGACCGGCAGGATGATGACCCGTATTTGATGGTCCTTAGGGACACAGTCCGGCACTGTGGTGCCAAGAAAGTTATAGTTGGAGATGACGGTGTATTAAGAATGCAGGGTCGTATATGTGTGCCTAATGTTGATGGCCTTCGTGATTTGATTCTTGAAGAAGCTCACAGTTCTAAGTATTCCATTCACCCAGGCGCAACCAAAATGTACTAAGACTTGAGGCAGCATTATTGGTGGAGAAGGATGAAAAAGGATATTGTTGCTTATATGGCTCGTTGTTTGAATTGCCAACAGATGAACTATGAGCATCAGAGACCCGGTGGTTTACTTCAGTAGATAGAGATTCCTGAGTGGAAATGGGAACGTATCACTATGGACTTCGTTGTTGGACTCCCACGGACTCAGAGGAAGTTCGACGCCGTTTGGGTTATTATGGTTAGGCTGACTAAATCAACACATTTCATTCCAGTGGCAAGTACTTACACTTCGGAGCGGTTAGCAGAGATTTATATTCGAGAGATTGTTCGCCTTCATGGTGTGCCCGTATCTATCATTTCTGATCGAGGTACGCAGTTTACCTCACACTTTTGGAGGGTAGTTCAGCGTGAGTTGGGTACCCGAGTTGATCTGAGCACCGCATTTCATCCTCAGACGGACGGGCAGTCCGAGCGTACTATTCAGATTTTAGAGGATATGCTCCGCACTTGTGTTATTGACTTTGGAGGTTCTTGGGATCAATTCTTGTCATTAGCGGAGTTCGCTTATAATAATAGTTATCAGTCGAGCATTCAGATGGCTCCTTATGAGGCATTATATGGTAGGCGGTGTAGATCGACAGTTGGGTGGTTTGAACCGGGAGAGGCTCGGTTATTGGGTACAGTAATTCAAGAGGCCTTAGATAAGATCAAGATTATAGACGATCGGCTTCGTACAGCTCAATCCAGGAAAAAGAGTTATCCCGACCGTAAGGTTCGTGATGTGGCATTCATGGTTGGAGAGAGAGTATTGCTTCTTTTATCACACATGAAGGGTGTCATGAAATTTGGGAAGAAGGGAAAGTTGAGCCCTAGGTATATCGGGACATTTGATATTCTTGATAGAGTGGGGAGGTAGCTTATAGACTTGCGTTGCCTCCAGGGTTATCCTCCGTTCATCCGGCATTTCATGTATCTATGCTCGGGAAATATCATGGTGACCCGTACCACGTGTTAGATTTTAGCTATGTCCAATTGGACAAAGGCTTGACTTATGAGGAAGAGCCGGTAGCCATTTTAGACCGGCAGGTTCGTCAGTTGATGTCTAAGAGCTATCCTTCAGTTCGAGTGCAGTGGAAAGGTCAGCTCGTTGAGGCAGCTACTTGGGAGTCCGAGTCGGACATGCAGAGTAAATATCAACACTTGTGTTTCCAATTCATGTAAATTTCTATGTCCGTTCGAGGACAAATGTTTGTTTTAGAGGTGGAGATTGTGATGACCCAAGGGGTAATTTTATGAATTAGACTCTGTTCTAGGCTTATTAACTATAAAAGGACTAATTTTAATTACCTCAATTTGCGTGCGCAGTCCGGACGTGAAACCGGAAGGCTTTTATGTGAAAAATATGAGAAATAGTAAATTCTAGAGTTGAAATTTGATTATAGTTGACTTTGGTCAATATTTTGAGTAAACGGACCCGGATCTGTGTCCCGATGATCCCGGGAGGTCCGCAGTAAAATATGGGACTTGGGCGTATGCCCGGAATTGAATTCCGAGGTCCAAGCCTTAGAAATAAGTTCTTGAAAGAAATTGTTTTGCTGAATTATTAATAAAATAAAGAAAATAATTAATGTTTGAAACCATTGGTATCGGGTACGTATTTTGGTTCCGGAGCCCGGTACAGATTTGTTATAGTATTTAACTACTATCTGTGAAATTTGGTGAGAATCGGAGTTCATTTGACGTTATTCGGACGTCCGGTTGAGAAATAGTGAACTTTAAGTGTTCTTGAGAAAAATGATGAGTTTTGAGGTTAAATTCATAGTTTTACATGTAATTTTCATGATTTGATCGCACGAGCAAGCCCGTATGATGTTTTTGGACTTGCGTGCATGGTTGGTTTAGAGCCTCGAGGGCTCGGGCGAGTTTTGGGTAGGCTACGAGATGCTTTTAACTCATAAAAGTTGTTGGTTTTTGTTGTTACTGGTGCACAGATAAAATGTTCATCGCGTTTGCGTGGAGTTACTCGCGAACGCGTAGAGTAATTTAGTTGGGGGTCGTTTTGTGCTATGCGAATGCATAACCTGGGCCGCAAACGTGAAGCACTGGGGGGGTTACCCTTCGCGAACGCGTCCAGGCTATCGCGAATGCGGAGAGTAAATGGACCTGGGGGGAGGGGGAGCCGCTTACCCTAAGCGAACGCAGCCCCACTGTTGAAAATGTGAAGACCACTGGGCCTAGCACTACGCGAACGCGTTCGGGTCACCGCGAATGCAAAGGCCATTGGTCCAGACCCTCTGCGATAGCGAAGGCCCATCGCAAACGCGATAAAGGCCTGTCCAACGATTTAATAACAGACTTTTAGACGGACAGAACCTATTTTTCACCACTTTTCGAACTAAGAAGACCTAGGGGCGATTTTCTTCACACACATTCATCCCCAAAGTGTTGGTAAACAATTCTAAACTTATCTCTTTCAGTTACCCAATGATTTTCATCACTTTTCAATCAAATATCAAGAATTTTCATGGTAAAAGTTGAGGGTTTGGGTAGAATTAGGGAATTTTGACTTCGAATTGGGGTCGGATTTCGAAACTAATTGCATATTCGGGATCAGGGTGAATGGGTAAACGTAATTTGGTCTGAACCCTAAGTTTGGACCAAGCAGGCCCGGGGTCGGGTTTTAACTTTTTTTATTAGAAAACTTAGAAAAGAAATCATAATTTTCAGTAAAGTTACTTCCTTTAGCAGTAATTAATGATATTAAACTAATTATGATTAGATTCGAGTGTGTTGGAGGTGAATTCGAAAGGAAAAGCGGTAATTGAGCAGTGAGTGGCCTACAGAATTGAGGTAAGTGTTGTGTCTAACCCTAGCTTGAGGGAATAGGTATTGTATGACTACTTGTTACCTGTTTGTTTGTTGAATCCAATGTATAGGTGAGGTGTATATGAGTACCTATACATTGTGGTCAGATCATACCATACGAGTAAATGCTATTTCTTATTATTCTGGTTGTCTTAAAGCCCATCATCTGTGACTATTGTTGTTAGTGAAATATTGAGAACATTGAGTTGAGATTGAAGTGACCAATGATGATAATAACCATGAAATATTGATTTTTTTGTCAAATTCCTTTGAGAACATTGAGTTGAGATTGAAATATTAAATGGTGATAAAAATTATGATGAAATACTGTTTCTCGTGAAATCCCTTCTTTTGGTTGTTGATGATTTGATGAGATTGTGAGGAAGAGTGAAAAGCACGAAGGGTGATGTCGTGCATGATTTATTTATAAGAGGATGAAGAGAGTAAAGCACGAAGGGTGATGTCGTGCAATTCTTAATTATAATCTAGTGAAGATGAGAGTAAAAGCACGAAGGGTGATGCCATGCATTCTATTTATTATTTGGTGAGGCTGAGGGTAAAAGCACGAAGGGTGATGCCGTGCAAGTTTACTTTCTATCTTTGATTGCTAAAATTATTGTTGATCACTATCTGTGGTTGTCTTATTGTTTTCCTCATTCCTTATGTTGAACATTCCCTTTCTCATGCTCCCTTCCCATTAATTGTTGTTTATATACATTAATTGCTATTATTTCCTGTTAGCCTGATTTTGATGTCCAGGTCTTATGTGGTGTCTTGTCCTAGCCTCGTCACTACTTCGTCGAGGTTACGCTCGGCACTTACTCAGTACATGGGGTTGGTTGTACTCTGCACTCTGCACTCTTTTGTGCAGATCCAGGTACTGACCTGAGTTAGGAGATATCAATAGCTGTGCATTTTTGTTCGGAGACACGAGGTAGATCTGCTGGCATCCGCAGACTCCTGGAGTCTTCTCCTATTCACTTAGATACTGTTTTATTTCATTCGAAACAGATACATTATTTCTTTCAACCCATTTATTTGTAGTATTTGTTAGTAGTTCATGAATTGTGACACCAGACCCTATGATAGTTTCATAGTTATTTATTTAGTTCGTGGTTCAGTTTATTTATTTGCTTATCATTTTATTTTTGGAATGCTAATCATCGTAAATTATTAGATTTAATCTATTCTAAATTTGTTTTTATTGGTTTAAATAAGTAACCAAAGGAACAATAGCTAATCGAGTTCTAACATCGGCTTGCCTAGCAAGTATTGTGTTAGGCGCCATCACGATCCCGTGGTTTGGGATTTGGGTCATGACACCTTTCATTGCGCATATAGACAACCATGTATAATGGGCGATTATGAGGAGTATCACCTAGTAGAAGTTCATCATTCGTGAATATGACTTTTTTCACACAAGCATTAAATTCCTGAAGAGTGGACTCGATGCGCTTTTTAAGATGACGCCAATGGTAAGTCATAACTCTTTTCTCTCCTTTATCAACATTACAACAAGAGACATCGATACCATCATGGAAAATCTTTGTGCAGAACCAACTTGGCAAGAACTCCTCTAAGGTCACTAGATGTCGTGGATTTTGAGGGTGGTGCACCTCGACTTTCGCTCTCTTTAGATGCTTAATTGGATGTTGTTTCCTCAATATTTTAACCATCATTTTTCATGTTGGTTGTTCGATTGATTCTTTTTATGACACTAAATTCCAACCTTCATTATCAGGCTGATCAGCTTCTGCTTTGTTGTTCCCTATTATCTTCATCTTTGCTTTTTTTAAAACTACACAATTCATGTGGAATAAATGAGCCAAAGGTGATAGAGACTTATTTTACACTTGTCTTCTTATCTTCAAGCACGATATTCATTTCACGAGCCAAGTCCACAACTTTGTCCTTAAAGACAAAGCACTTCTCAAGAGGGTGAATCACAAGTCAGTGATATTTGCAGTAATTTGGGTCATTAGATTTCTAGCTTTAGTTGGTTGCTTCATCTATGGAAGCTCAATTAGCTTTAATTCGAGGGGTTCTTCAAAAATTGCAGGCACGTCAGAATTATTTCTTTTAGAAAGAATAGAATGAAATCCACTTTTGATTCTTGACTTTATTTTAGAATCAACTTTCCACTTGGCTTATCTTAAAAAGAAGTGGATTTCATACTGTTCTTTTTTATCACCTTTGTTGTGAATTGCATAGGTGATGTATTGACATTCATAGCTTTTCTTCTTTCAGACTTGGGTACGAACTTGTTTTATTTCTTGACTTCTTTCTTGTTGTTCCTTTGCAAAAGCTCGAAGATAGACATCATTTCGTTTCCAGTGGAGGATATGCTCAATTCCATGTCATGGGAACGATTTGAAAGTCTTCAAATATGCTAGGCTTGATACCTTGCAAGATGTAGCAAAGTCCCCAATGCATACTTTGGATGCACATCTCTATGCCAGAAGCTTCACTAAGCCTATTTTTCCAATTAAAGCTTGCATACCTCCAATGATTGATAAAGTCGATAACTGGTTCATCATTCCATTGACGAGTATTTATAAGTTATACCATGCTCACAGTATATCTCGTACTATAAAAGCGGTTGAGGAACTCTTGCTCTAGTTGATCCCAGCTATCAATAGATCCAACCTCAAGATATGTATACCAATCTAAAGCATTTTCTTTTAGCGAGCGGACAAACTATTTGACGAGGTAATATCTATAAGCCCCAACATTGTTGCACGTCTCAACAAAATGCGCCACATGTTTCTTTGGACTTCCTTTGCCCTCAAACTGTTGAAATATTGGAGGTTGATAGCCAACAAACACCTTCACATATCGATCCTAGAAGTGTATGGCTTTGTGTATGTAAGGAAGAACTTGGAAGAGACTTCATACAATTTTTAATAGTCCCTTCAATGAACTCTTTTAGTTGATTGATTGGAATCATCCCATCAGAAGAGACAAGAATTTCCTTAGTGGATGCTACTTGTCTTGGGGGAGGATCAATCTCGTGAACTTATGGGAGCTTACTAGGTGCATGGCTGGATTCTCCCTCCATCAAGACTTTCACCCTATTCGTTAACCAATTAATTCGAGCATCTTGATTTTACATGCACTTGGTCAAGTCAGTTATTCTGTCAAGTTTGCTAATTTGTGCTCCACAGATATTTGTCACCATTGCTTGCATGACTGTTGTGGATGACATAGAGAAAAATGCATTTTCATATATATTTATCCTCGATTGAATCACGCTATGCGGCGTAAATGGGGAAGATTCGTCACTTGATGTACCATCATCTTCCTTCATAACAGAGTTCTGGGGTTAAGTAGAGCTAGTCTCCTTAATCACTTCAGCAACATTGCTTCCACCTTTAGGTGAGTTCGTAGAGGATTTTGCTCATTTTGAGGATGAAAATCCGAAAACATGAGTTGATGCGGTCGAGACTTGAAGTGTTTAGTGGTTCCTCTGATACTTCTTTAAACAAATTTAAGGGCTTTTGAGCTTGAGCTTGATCTTGAATTTGATTTAACTGTCACGGACGCCTTGATGGTCGCCACGAACAGTGATTCTAACGTCTTGGATTTGATTTGATTTTTTTCTTGATCTTGAATTCTTGAAACTTGTGTTGGAGTGTTTAAATGCTTGAACACTTGTAGTTTGTAGAAAATTGTGACCTTTGATCCATGAGCTCCCTAGTGTCTTCTTGTTAGACTTTAGCTTATCCTCCATCAAATGAGAGAAGTGACCTCTTTATATAGGCATGAGGCGGAGTAGCCTCCAAGAAAGTCTTACGGGACATGTGCCTAACCCAATAACATTGGGCCTTTATTTAAATCAATATGATTTGGTTTAAATAATTAATCCAATATATATTAGCTCATAATATTTTATTTGCATAAAAATATATTTAATTTGAGAATAAATCTAAAAAATGTATAGATTTACATTTATTAAAATTTGGCATGCCTACACATAACACTTCATATTTATTGTAATCATAGGAGATCAACAATAGACAAAACTATTTTATTTTACAGAATTGTAAATAATACTAAGTGTGATATTACATACATCATCTTTAGAGGTAAACACGCACATTAATAGGACATTGCAAGATTGGGTAACATAGACTTGCATATCCTTGATCTTTGCTCCTAAATTTGCAATCATTTGGTCACGGGTTAAAGATGAGGGAGAATAGTTATAATATCCTTGATAGCAAGGTAGAAGAAGGAAGAGAAAAAGAGGATCATACATGCTTTTGTTAAAGTTTGTCAACATTAGCTACAAGTTAAATAATTTAAATTTTTGGATATACCTTAAATAGCAAGGTGAAAATAGGCTACTATGGGCGGTTCCTAAAAAAATGCCAAAGGAAATAGTCAATCTAATTTATGACTTATTTTATATCACAAGTTTATAAAGTCTTTATTTTTTCTAAAACTTCGTGCCATGTCAAATACCGCCACATAAATTAGAATTGTTGGAGTAGTTTTTACCGTTAATTATAAGAAGGCCCAAATTAGTAGCCTTTTTATCATTATAAATGGGAATGTTTACATAAATAGTCAGCGAACTTATTAATTTTTTTAGTCACTATATATTGATTATTCACTAATTATATATTTTTATATATAATTATATATATATATATATATATATATTA
Organism: Nicotiana knightiana; assembly: GCA_005239525.1. Lineage (NCBI taxonomy): Eukaryota > Viridiplantae > Streptophyta > Magnoliopsida > Solanales > Solanaceae > Nicotiana > Nicotiana knightiana. The sequence continues at coordinate 38,074 of ML368611.1, read as the reverse complement.
TATTCATCGACTATGATTAACTTAAGCAGTTAAATGAACGATTATTTAGATTAATTCTTCCTGTAAATAAACTTCAATGTGAATTCCTTCCCCTTTCCCCCGTCTTCTTCTTCTTGATGTATGAGCCAAAGAGAATTGAAATTGACAAGGAAAAAAAATGTCAAACGAAAGAGTGGTCCAATCACCAATGTGGGAGTGGGAGGTAAACATAATTGTTCAAAGTAGATGGGGCTCTTGTAACTATCATAAACAAGAGGGTGGATACAATAAATACGAAATTTCTCGTTTTGCCCTCAACGCATTCCTCGGTTTGCGAGACAGAAACTGGATATTATTAGAGCCTGATTTGCGATAATAGGATAAAAAAGAAAATAAAAAAGAATCAAGAAAAGGAAAAAGGAAGTGTTGATCAGGAAAAAATTCCTTTAGCCTCTTTTCTCTGTTGTATCTTTCAGGTAGGTATCTATCTGATCTCACCATTAAATTTCCACTAGATCCTGAATCTGAAGCAGAAAAAATCAATTCAAGTAGTTGCTGTAAGGTAAAAAGCTAAAGGGGTTTTAATCTTTAATCATTTTTCTCATTCTAATCCTTTGAAATTTGTTATATTTCCTTAGTCTATCAGTTTTTGGCTTTTGTGATGCTTCTTCTGATGACCCTTTTGAGCTGAAAATGACTCAATTATCAAGAATTGAGGAATCCACTTGAAAAAGAATTAAAGATAGTGTTTTTACGATACCCTCAATGCTAATTTTCAAGACTCTTCCCCTGATTGAAGTGGAAATACAAGAAAACTAAGGATGGGTGCTGTATTTGTAGCTCTTTAAAAGTTGGGAGCTTTTTGGGTATTTTCAAATATTTGTTTCTTAAATCTGTTTTCCGTGAATTGTTCGTTAGATTGTTAATTTGTTTGTTTGTTTTGTGCGTTTGTATGTGTCCTATGCCTTCAGTGTGACCTTAAGTCATTTAAACTTCTGAATAGGGAATTTATTTGGTCAGGACCTTACTGTGTTTCGAGTGTTAAATGGCAGCTCACTGCACTAAGCTCCCGCCATGCGCGAGATCATGGGAATTGCCAGATCACATGGTCTCTAGTGGAATGGCCGGATCCCATTTTACTGTACACAACCTTACCTTACTTATCTGCAAGGGTTGTTTCCAGGGCTCGAATATGTGACCTCCTAGTCATACGGTGGCAACTCTTACAAAGTTTGGTTTATTACATCGATGGAGATGGATTAATCAATGTCTGTGGACGTTTAGGGGCCATTTGGTTAAGTTCTGAGATATCCCATGGGATTATAGTTTTGGGATATCCATTGGATTATCTATCCCACCTCCTATATGGGATAGCTAATTGCACCATTTTGGTATAAAATCAGTATTAGCTGATACCGAAAGCCAAACATGGGATAACTATAATCCCAAATTTTAAACCGGGATTAATATCCTTATCCTGGTAACCAAACGACCCCTTTAAGATAATTGCTACGATGCGTGCTCCAATATAAGTTAAGGAAAATAATTTACACTGACAATTTAAAAAAAAGTCAAGGAAGATATTTGTAAAACATCTTGCCATAGAGTTCCATGCACGCACGATTGCAATTTTTGTCAATGTTCTTTCAAACTGCCATTTTCCCCAACTGGTGTTTTGAGAAAGGTAGAACTTAGAAGCATTGACAAAATACATTGCTCCTCTTTTAGGAAGGGAAATAGATGGGATTTCACAAGGTTCTTTGAAAGTGACATAAGGTGAATGAGAAGAGAGATTTATTACTTTCTAATTTGTATACCATTGGCACTGCTTATGTATTTAAGCACTGTGCCAATTGGTAGTCCAATACTATATTTCTTGCCTTTTAAAATTTTCTAACATGGTATTGGATCTAGATAGTGTCAATCCAGATGGCTGTGCTAAGGCCTAAGGTCGTAGAGCTTTTACTTTGTTGATAAGTATATATAAGGGGAAAACAGATTAAGTGAAAATGTGTTGAGTCGGAATTCTTCTCTTAATTCATTGATGTTCGTATTTTCCTGTAAATCTTCGTTGTTGCAAAGTATTCATTTACTGCCTTATGGTCAAACTGCTGGATTACCTACTTTGCTATAGGGCTAATTCATTCTCTTCAGATCAGTTGGCTTGAGACGGGAAGAAGTGGCATGTCAATTATTCTTTGTTTTGGTAAACCTGTGTTATTTGTGGAAAAGGTTTGTATAACTTTGTGAGCCTTTTGCAGGTTATTCCATCAAAGATGAAACCTGTTTGCCCTTTTGTTAGAGCTTCCAGACCTGATGACACTTCTATTAAGAAGCCTGGTGAAAACCAAAATAAACAGCCGGCTAGCCAGGAGAGCAAGCCTAAGCAAGAGTCTGGGGAATCTGCAATTGTGTCACCTAAATGCCCCTTTGGATATGGCCAGGAGAGCAAGCCTAAAGAAGCGTCTGGAGAATCTGCAGTTGTGTCACCTCAATGCCCCTTTGGATATGGCCAGGAGAACAAGGCTAAACAAGAGTCTGGTGAATCTGCAACTGTGTCACCTAAATGCCCCTTTGGATATGATTCTCAAGCATTTAAGCTGGGTCCTTTTAGCTGCATGATTTGTCAGGCACTTCTTTATGATTGCAGCAGATGCGTGCCCTGTTCTCACGTATTCTGCAAGTAAGTGAAAATTGAGACCTCTTACTATCTTTCTACTTCCATGCATGCACGTCATTTCCCTCTTTAAAATCAAGAAAGGGAAATTTTTTTATCTGGTCACTTTTCAATACTACCGCCTGATGGTTATTGTTTGGTAAACAGAGCATGTCTCTCGCGCTTTAAGGACTGTCCTTTATGTGGTGCTGATATCGAAAAGATAGAAAGTGATATGAATCTTCAGAATGTTGTTGATCGCTTTATTGAAGGACATGCAAGGATTAAGAGGTCTCAGGTTAATGGTGACGAAAAAGAAGCAGAAGAGAGAGAAACTGTTATGTACGAGGATGTATCACTAGAACGGGGAGCTTTCCTGGTGCAACAAGCTATGCGGGTAACTTTTAAATATCTTGTCATTCTCTAAAGTGAAATAGCTTGACATTTCTTCACCAGTTACTAAGCTGATATTATCCTGTTGTTTCTCTTTCCTGCAAGCTCTGACGTTTAGCTAGTGAATTGTTTCACCACTTCGGGTAACTGTTGGCTTTTTAACCTGCAGGCTTTTCGTGCCAATAATATCGACAGTGCAAAATCAAGACTTACTATGTGCGCAGATGATATTCGAGGACAGCTAGAAAGGCTGGGAAATACATCCGAGTTGTGCTCACAGCTTGGAGCGGTCCTTGGTATGCTTGGTGATTGCTGGTGTGTCCTTATCCTTGTTATCAACTTTACCCTTTCTTTGGTCATTTAACAAGATCTTCTAGTGATCATGTGTAGCAAAGCTTTAACCGATCTTTAGAAGTTTCGCACTTTAAAAAGAAAAATAACCTGAGTTATACTGCAGTCGAGCAACAGGGGATGCTGCATCTGCAGTCACTTACTTTGAAGAGAGTGTCAATTTCCTTGTGAAAGTGCCCAAAGATGATTTAGAGGTAATTGTCGTGAATTGATATGTACTTCTATCTGTATATGTAATCTGAGCTCTCTAACTCTAAAGCATGATGATAGATCACAACTTCCTCATACATGACTGTTTCCTTAATTCCTTGCGGATATTTGCAGATCACACATACTCTTTCTGTTTCGCTTAATAAAATTGGAGATCTTAAGTACTATGATGATGATTTAGAAGCTGCAAGATCACATTACTTTAAGGCGTTGGATGTTCGCCGCAATGCCATCAAACAACAGGCTGCACCATCTCAGGTTAGCAAAACATTTTGTTTTGATGAGCACAGCCGAAAAATAATGTGATTTTGGAAGTGTATTTATTTGTCAAAGAACCTGTATGACGTGGGATATCACAAATAATCATATTATGCCCCACAAAATGTGGCATCTTTAGACATCCGAAGTTTCTGTAGACATCTTTTCAATTCTTTACATCTAGTGGTCTTCCCGTTGAAGTATTGAACAACCCCTCCTTTTTCTGCACATATATTTGGTCGTTGAGCTGTTACCGGCTGAAGGTTTCTGGTGCTGAGAGGGGAATGACCACGATATGCCTTTTTTGTTTCTTTTTCCTTTATTAAAGGTTAAAAGGGAAAATAACTGTAAATTGTGAGGTTGCTGTTCGAGCTATGTATGAGCTATTGCTGTCTGAAGTTTGGGGAGTGTGGGGTCGATGATGCATTTTTGTTCTTTTGAGCAGAAGGGCAAGATGGTTGCCCAGATCTGAAATTCATGTGAAAGCTCTGCATGAGCTGTGTGTGGCTCAGACCCTGCTGGTGCTGGTGGTAGATGTACTACCCAATAAATCATTTCTGATTGTTGTCTCATTTGGAGACATGCAATTTGACCTTGATAACACGATGGCTCTTTCTTTGCCAGTGGACCTTAAAGAACTTCAGTTATCATTTATCAGTAAAAGAACTTCATTTATGTGCTCTCTTGCAGGTGGCAATTGATGATAATTATATCTGGATAACATGGTTTTGCTACTGTTAAATGAAGTTTCATATTGATTGGGATTAGTCAAGTATTAGTAGCAGCACTAATAACAACAAAATCTCGCACTTATTCATTCACCGATACGTATATAATCCGACTAGAATGCCTTAGCAGACATGAATCTGATATAAATATATTTATAATAACTAAGTGTTCATCTGAATTAGTTGGCATTGTCTATACGAACTCATAGGTCCCAATACGTTTTTTTATTAGCTAAGTCTGCATTGACTCTGAGAGGTTGCAGGTCTTTTAGGGAACTTTCATTAGGGGAAGAAAACGTAGGGAATGGGAGGTTGCACGTCTAGTTCTTATGTGGGTATTATGGAGAGAGAAATAGGAGAACATTTGATGAGGTTGCAAACGATTTTGTCCGTTTGAGGAATAGCTTTTTGTCTTTAATTGCTTTTTGGTGCGCCCTTAAGATTCCTGTTTTATTGATGACTGGGTGTCTTTTTTAGAGAATCATATTTTGTTGTAGATGTAGATTATACCTCTGGTATACGGGAGTTCTTCCCAATGTCAATAAAATTATTTACCTTATTTTAAAAAGAAATTCCATTAGTGTCATTTTAGTTCTGCTTCATCCCCTTTTAGCGGTGCATTTCTACATAACCATCTCGGTGATCTTCTCTTGCTTTTTCCCCTGTTTGTGCTATTTGGGATCTCTGGATATGATCATTTACAGTCGTTCAATATTTTTTAACTGCTCATCCATCTTATTATCCCCATTTTTGTGAAACTCATTATGTAGATATGTTTGTCTTTAGTGACCCAACAATTAGCTCCTATATGACGTTAGTAGTCTCAGAATTGTTCTAACTTCTACAAGACGTACTTTTTACTTTGTTAGCTGCCCTCCTATCTCATTGCATCTTGTAGCAGTCCTCCAATTTAGCATCTCATTTTAATATGTTTATTTACATCTTCATCTTTCATGCCTTTGTTTTTTTGGAAATTTGAGTTTTATATAGTTATCGCAATTCTGTTTTATGTCGCTTCACCATCTTTCTTCTTATGGAAGCTAAACTTGCAATTCATATATTCTATCCTACCTTTACCATCGCGAAAAGTTTACTGTCTCGAGTACATAATTCCTGCTATTCATTGACTTCCTCAGTAGTTTCGTCATTTAACAGATTACATCTACAAATAACTACCCGTTAGCTCATCTGTAACTAAAGTAAGCAAACACATGCTCAAAGTAGGTTTTAGGTGATTGGACTGTGATTGCAAAAGGATATTTCTTACAGTTAAGTTGAATAAATACTCTTCATCAACAAAAAAAAAAAAGGTTGAATAAATGATATAATGCTCTTAGTTGGTTGAGGTACAAAAGTGAAGTCCTAAATTGATCTTGGCTGATTGCCTCTAATAGGGGAGAATGAAGTCTCTAATTGTCATATGTATCATGTGGTGTTTTGAGAAAGGGTGATATATGGAGAATATCAATTTTTTTAGTCGGAAGCTTCTCATATGATACGGTAAAGAAAACAGTTAACTGATTTCTGAATTGCTGCATTTGAGGGAGGCAAGAAAACATAGTTTGGCAGGTCTTCCGAATCTTATGATGAGATATATGTCTTGAGATTATCTTAAGATCTTCATTATGATGTTGGGAAAGCTGAAATAAATGAGCTGTCGTTTGTACAAAGCTGTTTTTGTCTCCATGCGTTTGTACTCAGATTATCTCTTTACTGTTCTTTATGATGGATGAGAAAGAGTCAAAATGTTGACACCTTACCATTGATTGAGCTTATGGGGACCGTCTAAGTGAAATGATCTGTTTTTCACAGTCATCTATTGGTTGACATGGGCAGGTGAATAGGTCAAAAAAAGGTTTAATTTAACTAATGAATAAGAAAACTATGAGTCAGCTTAGTGAATTCCTCTCTTTGGTTCCTATTAGAACACAAACTATTCAGAATTATTTTTGGTAACTGCCTTTGATATGATCTTGTATCATTAACTTTTGTCTAGAGAGCGTTTTTGTGATACATGAGAACCAAGATAGAGCCATACTTTATCTAAAAAATAATCAAGATTCCACTATGATAGCCGGGGAACCGAGATAGAGCCATTAGCTAGAAAGCATGGAAACCTACTTTTGGGGGCTACATGTTTCTGTCAAATATGGACACCAATCAAACACTACTGGGACATGCTTAAGACATATTAAATTTTATGAATTTTATAGATCTTGTAATCCATCTAGGACATATCACTGTACCAAAAACACAAATTAAATAACATACAAAAATCCTAAATCATTCATCCGTATCCTTGAATAACATTCAGGAATCCATATATGCCTTTATTCTAGAACGCCTAATTGATATTGAACAGGAGGAAGCAATTCCTGATCCCTAGCTACAAATTAAAAGTAAATTTTCTTTAGATTTTTGAACCCACCAATGAAACTTGGAATGATCCTTTTCATGCAATTTCAGCAAGATGTCACGAGTTCGAGACCTATCTGATGACTAAGTCTAGTATTTAAGTGGAGAAGGTTGGAGGGACAAGCAATTACCCACAGAGTTTCGAAGCTGGATTTGTCCGTTTTCAAGTATAATTCTTTTAACAGCAAAGATTCTGAGTTTAATATGCTCCTCACAGGCTATTGAAACCCATGTTGAGAAGCCTCCATTTCCACAAGCCCTTTAACTCAGATTGTAACTTTTGTGGACCCAGCAAGTTAATTCCTTTCCAGAACCAGAATTCAGCTTTCTCCACATCCCAAATATACACAAGGAAGTTTTGACAGCCATTTCGTTACACTAATAGAACCCTATGTTCAAACGGGCTTTTACAGCTGGATTTCGGCTATATGGCTTTCCCATTCTTTAGCTTCTTCATCTGTCATTTGACTTTGATCATACGGGATTTGCTTAAGTTGTTTAAAATCACTTCTATTCCTCAATAACTTTCATCTGCTTTTCAATAACAACCCTCTGTTTGGTACTTTGGCTACATTTGTTGATTCAGTGATGTGTTGGTTTAAAAGGAATAAAAAGAAATGGAAGAGAAGAAGAGCGAGAATAGGGAAAATTAGATAAAAGTGGAGAATATAATCGGGGCGTCTCAGAGAAATTTTATACTGCAAGGGTATCTGATTTGACATGTTTGCCCTACTCTCAATATAAGGGTCTTCGAAGCGCTTTAATCTTCAGCATAATTAATTCTTCTGGCATGCTTGTGCTGGAAAAAGTTGTTCTACTTTGCCATCCTTTATGAGGATTAAATGATCTTTATGTTGAATAGGACAAGTTTTGGCGAGTTCTCTCTCCTTTAAAATGTAGCTTATATTTAGGAAAATTCAGTACTTTTTATGTGCAAAAACAAGAGATGCTGATTTTTTTCTTTGGTCAAAATCTTGCTTCACTTAACTCTCTTTCATAATTTCATACCACAGATCATCGATGTAGCTACTTCCCTTGCAAAAGTTGCTGATGTTGATCGGAATCTTGGGAATGAGGATGCAGCAATCAATGGATTTGAAGAAGCCATAAAAATGTTACAGTCGTTAGAACTAAATCCTGAAGAAGTTAGCCTTGAACAAAGGGTATTACTCATTTCTTCTTCATTTAATCCTTTTCGAATTCGTTCTTTGAATATAGTCGGCGAAATGATTGTGCCGTTTCTCTGCTTGCTTGCAGCGGCTGTCTGTCCTCCAGTTTCTGAACAGTCAGATGGAAAAGAAACAAGCTGTTTCAAGTGCCTGAATGAAGTCTTTTTTCCAATATATCATCAAGGATAAACTACGCTTTGCTTGTTAACTTTCCAATATATATTGCAACTTTAGTTTAGAGGTGACTTAAGCTATTTGTAGCTAAATGGACAATTGGAATAAAATTTATTATAAATATCAAGTTCTAGTTAAATTGGCTTTTCTTTAGGAAGGAGGCAGGACTTTTTTTTTATCATAAAAGCCATACATTATATCATATTAAGTGCTGATATTGTTTTTGTTACATGATAATGAAATCTGTCCACTCCTTGGTGGATGATCAGCAGTAATACATAGGTTCCCTAGAGACCTTAGGTGATTACAAACAGAGATAGGTATTGTGTTTCCACAAATATACTCCCCACCTATTTCCTTACTCATTTGTAAGGACACAAAAGAAGGTGGGTTTACATAGCACTTAGGTCTATCACGAGCAAACTGACTGAAGCGTTCTTTGGCGGCGTCTTTTGCAAGTAGGTGGGCCACCTTGTTTCCCTCACGAAAGCTATGCCGGAGCGGGAGGTCCTTCAACTGGTGCATTGATGACCTGCAAGATAGAATTGTGTTAGCACAAATTTTGTGATTATATGTTAATGCATTAATGGCCTCTGTAGAATCCGTTTCGATTTTCAGCTGTATAAGCTCGTATTTTCTGGCCAGTTGTAGTCCTTCCTCAATGGCTTGCAGTTCTGCATGGAGGGAAGAGATCGCAGTGCTTTGCTTTTGGAAGCATATCACCCAGTTGCCTCCATGGTTTCTGATCACTCCTCCTAAACCTGCCTCCATGGCTTCTGATCACTCCTCCTAAACCTGTTTTGTTGTTAGTGGATTTAAAAGGCCCTGTCAGTATTAAGTTTGTAATAATTATTTTGTGGGGCGTGCCATTTTATATTTATGGCCGTTGTCTCCGACGTTAGATTGCTGGGCGTGGTTGTCCACATGTATTCCATAGCATATTTTTGTATATTACTTAGCGTGGGGTGTAAGTTGGTGTTGTTTATGTTGTTGTTCCTAACAATCTAGATGCCCTATAGACAAAAAGAGAATAAAATTTTCCAAGACATATTGTTTATATTAAGAGAAGGTTTTCTGTCGCGGAGGTTTGTTAGCCAATTATTTTTATCAATTGTTTGTGTCGATGTTGAGAGATCTCCATAAGCTTTTAACGATAGGGCATCCCAAAAAGATGTGTGTAATGGTTTCTGTTTCCAGTCGACAGATCGGGCACTTTGGATCGATGTTGATACCCAAGTGGTATAGGTAGCTTCTGCATGGGATTTTTTCTTCCAAACCCAAGAGTAATCCACATGTGATATATGTTGGCTAACCAATAATTTGTAGCAACTTTTGGTCGTGAAGATCCCATCGGTATTGAGGCTCCACAGGAGGTTGTCAATGTTGCCTTGTTGTAGAGGTTTTGGAATAGTATGGATTTTCTCCAAAATGGTGGATGGAATTTCAAATGAAATTTTTTTAAAATCCCAACTATTTTGCTTAATAATATCTTTGATTTTTATATCAGATTCTCTCCATTGTAGGGGACCTCGAATGAATTTTCTAAGTATTGTTGTGTTTGGAATCCACTTAGTGTCCCATAGATTTAAATTTGACTGCGTACTAGGAGTCCATTGGATGCCCTTGCGCACATATGGTCCAACCACTTAGTATACTTTTCCATATAAAAGAGGTGTTTGATTTTTTTTTTTTTTTGGTACCATACCTATTGATAAGCACATTTGCCCAAGGTGCTGTGGGATTTGTTAGTATCCTCCATGTGAGATTGACAAGGATAGCATTGTTTTTATGGCTGGCCTTGAGAATATCCAAACCTCCGGATTCTTTAGGAGTAGTTATGGTGTCCCATTTTATAAGGTGGAGTTTTCTTTTTTCCATGATGGTGCCCCAAATAATTTTTTTTTGTATTTGGTCGATTTGTTTGTTTATTTTATTTGGGAGGACAGTGTATTGCATTGCATGGTTTGGAATTGTACTTAATGTTGCCTTAGCAAGAGTAGCCTTACCCGCTATGTTTAAGAATTTTGTTTGCCAATTTGAAAGCTTTTTACGCATATTATCTATACCGAATTGGTAATCAGAAGGTTTAGGATTTCTACCTAGGATAGGAAATCCCAAGTATTTATCAAAGTTGTCATAACTTTTATATTGAAACCATCCGCTATTGATTTTTCCGTGTTTGGATGACATCCCTTCGAAAAGATGATTTTTGATTTGTGTAAGTTGATGGACTGGCCAGATAGTTCACAGAAAAAAGTTAGGCATCTTTTGATTGTGTTGTAATTTTTTTCACTAGCCCTTGCCATTAATGTTAAATCATTCGCAAAGAATAGGTGTGAAATTCCTATATCTTTGTTGTTCAAGTGTATAGGATCCCATAAGCACATGTCAACTTGGTGGAGGATGAGTTTGGACAGGGTTTCCATACATAGAATAAAAATATATGGCGATAGAGGACAACCTTGACTAATACCTCTTGATGGTTTGAAGTATTTTGTGGTTGAGCCATTAACTAACACAACAATTTGGATAGTGCATATACAATTCATGATTAGGCGAGTGATATTTGGTGGAAAATTGAAAAGATTGAGGGTGCGGTAGACAAAGGACCATTCCAATTTATCAAATGCCTTCTCTAGGTCTAGTTTGAGTAACATGTTAGCTTTTTTACTCTTATTGTATCTAACATGTTTGTATATTTCTTGGATGATAATTACGTTATCACAAGCCCTTCGCCCTTTGATAAAACTGGCCTGGAAAGAGCTGATAAGTTTGTCTATTAGGGGTTGTATTCTTCGAGCAATGATTTTGGTGATGCCTTTGCATATAGTTACAAAGTCCAATTGGTCGAAATTTTTTTAAATTTGTTGCATTGGAAATTTTAGGTATTAGGCAAATGTATGTATCATTGATGCCTTCAGGGATAACCTGATTTGTGAATACTTTAGAACAAAGGTTTATTACTGACTGCCCTATTATATTCCAATACCTTTGATAGAAGAAAGGATGAATTCTATCCGACCCTGGAGCTTTAAAGGGCTTAAAAGAAAAAATGGCATTTGGTACCTCGCTAGGGTGTAGTTCTCTATCTAGGATTGAGAAGTCGATGTTGTGACTAATTCTTTTGTCTTTTAGAATATTTGCCCAGTTTGTGTTCATGTGATTTGTACTGAACAATGTGTGGAAGTAAGCTTCAGTGTGTTCAAGAATTTGTACTGGGTCATTGATCCAGTTGCCCCTCTCATCTTTGAAATAGTTAATATTTTTTTTCTATTTCTATTAGAAGCCATAATGTGATAGAACTTAGTGTTTGCATATCCTTCCTGTAACCATGAGATTCTAGCTCTAAGTTTCCAATAACCGTCCTCAATTTTTAGAATTGTATTGTAATCCTCGCGCAGGTTGTGTTCTAAATTTTGCAGGAAGAAGCTAGTAGGGTAATTTGTTAAATTTTGAATCCCATATAGTGTGGCTAAAATTTGTCTTTTTTGTTTGAAGGTGTTACCAAAATAGGCTGCTTTCCAATCTTTAATATTGGTAAGGAACTTTTCAGCATGGACAGAGTAATTAGGGTCCTTCCAAGTGTTTCTAACCAAGTTAATGAAATCAGGATGTCTACACCAACACGTTTCTAATCTAAAAGGTTTAGGGAGAGTTGAGTTGTTTTTAGGAATTAATTCAATAAGGAGTGCATTGTGGTCTGAGTGTGTCTTTGGAAGATGTGTGATACTAGATTTGGGGTATATAGATAACCACTCTTCATTAGCAAAGGCTTTATCAATTCTTTCCATAATCAAGCCCTTATTTTTTCTTCTATTATTCGACCATGTATATTTAGGACCTTTATATCCTAGGTTTAAGAGGTTGCAACAGTTGATATATTCGTGTATTAGTTTAGCTCTATGGTTGTTGATTTTCCTCCCCCAAAATTTTTCATCCGCACTAAGGACCTCGTTGAAATCACCTCCTACGAACCATGGTCCTTTATAAGAATTGTATATATCTAGAAGATTATTCCACATATCATTTCTAGTATATAAATTAGTACTAACATATATGGAAGTAAGAAGCCATATTTTTTTAGAGTGTCTAACCTCAACGATTGCACTGATTTCCTAATTTGTGCGGACGAAGCTATGCACATTGGTCAAGTTATGATCCCATAAGATGACCATACCTCCGGACTGCCCTTGTGCTGGTATTTCTATCATGTCAGAGAACCCTAATGGATTGAGGAGGGGGATATGGATGTCCATTTTGTTTCTAATAGAGTTACCATGCATGGATGGTGTGTGTCTATCATATCCCTGAAGTTTAGCCTAAATTCTTCATTATTTCCACCACGTATATTCCAAATGATAAAATTTGTTTCGCTATTCATGTTGAGTGGTATTTCTGATATCCCTGTTCTCCCTCTCCCTTGGGGAATACACTGGATTCCTTCGTTGGCAAGGTACTATGATCATTGCATGCTGACCCATAGTTGGGTCTGCCGGAGGTCGGATGTCTATGGTGCACTTGTACAGTGCCATCGGACATTTGAGAATCTGCCTCTGTTCTTGTGTTTCCAAGAAGAGAAATAGTTTTACCTCGTCTAAGTTTGAACTTTACACTAGGTTGTCTGGGATTAAGTTTACGGGGTCGACCTCTTCCTCCATGAAGTGCTCCATTGGCACAGTGTTTTGTTGCATTGGTGGTTGGGGCTGATTGTGGAGGTTCATGTTTGATGGAGTTGGAGCATTGGACGTCTGTGGTTTCTCTGGGGGATTGTTCCACTGGGTGAAGACTGGATTGAGGGTGGTCATTATTTCTAGGGTGAAGAAAGGGAGTTCCGCTGGTGGAGTTGAGGATTGTATCGGGACAAAGTGTGTTGGAAGATTCCACTCTCCCATCATGGATTGTTGCACTGCATTTGGCATGTTTCGGGCTATTGGTTGGAGAATGTTGTTTATCCAGATTTGGTTCACGTAATTGTTCATTTCCAAACGAACTCCCTCCGATATTAGTTGAGCAATGTAGTGGGTTTTCTATAGAATTATCACTGTTTCTCTGCCCTATAATGTCAGCGTGAAGGAAATAGCCTGCCCCATTAATCCCATCTCCACCCATGAGAGTGGTTGGTGGTTCTGGGGAATTGGTGGTTGCACCAGGATTCTTGGTGGGATTTGATTGTGGTTTGGGGTGTTTGCCATTGTTCGAGTTGTTGGGACAATTCTTTGTAGTTGGATTAGACGGTATCTCCGTCTGATGGATGTTGGTATCCTGGGCATTGTGTTTTGTTTTGATTGTGTTTAATGGAGGATGTGTAGTAGTGCAGATTTGGAAATCTGACTCAATGATTAACGGATCTTTGTGCATGTCTTTATATTGGTGTAGCGTAATTTGGTTGTGTGATTTTGGAGTCTGGATTTGGTTAACGTTGCTGACAGGAGCAACCATTTGTTGATAGGTGTTCTCTACTGTCGCCAAGTGTCTTGTGGTTAAGGAATCATGCAAGGAGTGTTCTTACATGCAGATGATTAGTGTCGTATTAGGGGTAGGGTTTTGAGTATGGTGTGGGATTTGGGAGGTTGGGTGATTGGTTATAGGGTGATTATTGGGTAGGGGCGTTCAGGGTAGGGTATTGTTTTTGGTGTAGTCAGAAGGAGGGGGA
>ML368611.1:0-24080 GCA_005239525.1 Nicotiana knightiana | reverse complement strand
GACGGGGGAGGAGGTATTAGGGGTGGTAACCTGGAATACCATTTGCTGGTTTTCAGTAAAACTACTTGTATTATTAATATTAATTAAGTTATTATCAAAATTAGTTTGGAAATTATTTTTGATTAATTTTTTTTAGACGTTTGGGATTGCATCCAGTTCCATATTGTCTTGCATCAGTGTAGAGAAAGAGTTTTGTGATTTGTGATCTTGTTCTTTTTTAATTGTAGATTTGTTTGTTGTTTTGGACAGATTTTTGTCTTTATACATAAATTTCTGCGAAGAGAGATACTTATGTGTGTTGGCATCATAGATATTAACATCTATACATGAGCCTTGTGAGTTTCTTGCTGTGGTGAGTGGTTTTCCCAGCAGAGTTTTTTTCCTTTAGTAAAGGAGACTGTCTTCCATGCTTCTTCCTTCATGTCTGTAGTTGTATGTTGCGTTTGTTTGCTCGTATTTCGCAGGGGGGATGATGTGTCTAGTTCTATTCGTATGGCTGCGTTACAGTGTCCTTTGTTGGGTCCAAGACGGCCACACGTTTTACATAGAATTTCCTCAGCTTCATAGTGAATAGGTTGTCTGTGGGTACCGATCACTATGCATGGTTTTACTGGTCTATCTAGGGGAAGTTCCACACAGAGTCGAGCATACTTGTCCCTTAGAGCTACAGATGTGCAAACGTTGATTTTTAGGAGCTTTCCTATGGAATTTCCCACTTTTTGTAGGTTTTCCTTATCATAGAACTCACTGGGAAGTTGTGGTAGTCTCAACAAAATGGCTGTGAAATTTTGTTGTGCACGGGAGGCCACAAAGTTGGGTTTCCATTTTTGCACAGATAGGAAGTGTCCATAGATAAACCATGGTCCGTTTTGTAGTACGTGTATCATATTTTCCTCTTTGGTATAGCATACTATGTAGTATTCATCCCCCAAATTTATGAGGTTTAGTAGTTCTGATTGTTTCCAGAGGTCACATAATTTTCTTTTTAGAGTTTCATGTTGTATTTTATGACCATGAAGTTTGATAATAAGAGAGAATCTCCATGGAAGGTAGATTCTTTGTTTTTCTTTTGTGGTTATTTGGACAGTGTAGGGGTCGCTTAGATGATGATGATCATCGTTTATTTCATAGGCAGTTGTTGTTTGAAGTTCCCCAGTTCCTTCGTGTTACTTGGAGCTGTCTGTATTAATGTTGTTTTGTAGGTCAGTCATTAATACCTCTTTGAACGAGGAGTTTGTAGATTTCATTGGTAAGGGTTGAATTTCTGGTGGTTTGGGAGGTATTTTGTTGTGGTTGGGGTTCTGCAACATAATCTTGTTGAGAAAATTATTTCTTCTTCTGAGAAGTTATCTGTTCAATTGGATGGTCTTGTATGCTAGGAGGCAGGACTTGAGCAAACCGATATAGAATTTATCCTGAAGTTTGTGTACTTACCGGACTTATTTTTCTCTCTCTTTTTTTTAAAATCATTTTTCAAGAGAAAAAATAGAGAAAATAGAATTCAGTTGGACCACTATTGGAAATAATAACATGAAAATTCTCCTTTTGCAAAGAGTATGGATGACTTAAGATTTAGGTGGATTAAACTTTTCCGTAGTCATCTTAAGGTGGAGTAAAAGTTTTGGAGGATTCAGTTGTTTTAACAGAGATACTTTTTGTATTGATTCAGTTATTTCTTAGATTTTTTGGATCGTAATATTATTTTTCACAATTTATACCCCAATTCTATTGTAGAAAATTGGGGTATAAAATTCAAGCATCACCTTCGTCATTCTTTTGAAAATGGTGCCGTAGAAGCCGTAGAAAATATTAACAACTACAATTGAATCAAGGGAAAAGGTAAAATTACAATTAAGTTATGCACCAGAAATCGAAAAGAATTAATTAATCAAGAAAATTCAGAGAGAGAGAGGGAGAGAGAGAGAGAGAGAAATATGAAAAGATATATTGTTTGAAACAAAAACTGAAGTAGAATATAAGAAGGAAGCAGGCAAAGTATAGAAAGACAACAAAGGCAATAAAATATAATAAAATGAACTTTAGATTGTAAAACAATTTTCTTCTTATTCTTTTACTAAATGTTATATTATTACTATTAAATAATACTTTTATATATATATATATATACATATATATAACATTAATGTCTTTGATCTCCTTATCTGGTCTTATACAATCCTCATTTCATTAGATTTCTCATCTATTTTTTCGTTAAAATAATCGATAGGGATGCATTATTTTGATCATATTTAACAATTCGTTTACCTGTAAATTACTTCATTATCTATTTTTATTAGTTAGTTGTGGTTTCTTTTCCATTATCATTATATACGGTTAAAATCGGTGATACCTGATTTTACGGGCTCGAGGACATGCCTCGAGGGTGAGCCAACGTCGAAGCAAGTTCGGGCTCGAAAGACATGAAGACTGAGGGACCGAGATCAGACTAAATTGATACTGCAGTAACAGTATCACGAGATATCCACAATCGACCGCCAATCTCGGCGAGAATCTTGGGACCGACATAACCATTGACGGTTATTGATATCAATCATATATTTTACTTCTGAAATTAGAGTCATACCTTATTTAGGATTCCTCTACTATATAAAGAGGAACCTTGTTCATTTGTAAGACATTATTATCGTAGTATCACAATTATCATCATACACGAGTTATCTCTTACACTACTACTGAGAAATACAAACACTCTGCTATTTTACTTACTCTTAATTCTTTGTTGTTCTTACTGTGCATTCTGCTCATATTGTCCGTGTTATTCTTGTTGTTCTTATTGTTCTTGTCATTTGATCTTGAGCCTAATCCATATCAGGGTCGATAACTTGCAAGTACAGTGGTTTGGTCCATTTTAATCGTTTAATTCCTTTATTTATTTTAGCTATTTATCAATCGGCATTGAATTAGATCACATACCCTTATAACCACATTACAAGTTTAATTGTTACTCGTATTTCGAGGTAAATAATTTGGCGCCCACCGTGGAGCTAATGATAATAGTGATTGTTCAGTGTTAATTCTTGTATAACGCACTATTTTACGCTCGTTGCTTGCCAAGAGTTTTGTTTTCAGGATAAATCATGTCAAACTCACTAAACACAGCTACACATGGTGACAACGGCCTCGGACTCCACGGGGAGAATTAGAATGTTATCGCTCCGGGAATCGAGGTTCCACAGGCTGACCTCGGAGGAGCACCGCCCGCCAACCCAGTCGATGTCGGTTCACATATTGCTTTAAATGCGGATTTAGGCGGGGACCTCGATGGAAGCGTACGCACAGAGGTTCGAACTGACGGTCGAGGTACTCAGGGTAGAGGAAACGAAGGTGTTAGTCTCCAAGTTACATTTGAAATGCTGCAAGCCCAACAGAACGCCATTGCCCAGTTGCAAAATCAGCACGTGGCCCCGAATAGGGTTGAAAAAGAGGCTACTCGCCGTACCGAGCCAGTGCCTGAAAGATCAGGCGATAATACTTCGACAACTAACCCTGCTATAATGAGAATGCTCGAGGATCTTACTAGGAGAATAGAATCGGGAGAAAAGAAAATTGAGGCCAACGACAAGAATGTGGAAACCTACAACTCTCGAGTTGATAAGATTCCGAAGGCACCACTGATCCTAAAGGGAATGGACTCCAAAAGTTTTGTGCAAAAACCATTCCCACTAAGTGCGGCTCCGAAGCCCATACCAAAGAAGTTCAGGATGCCCGATATACCAAAATACAACGGGACCTCGGACCCCAATGAGCACGTTACCTCTTATACGTGTGCTATAAAAGGAAATGATTTGGAAGACGATGAAATCAAGTCAGTATTGCTAATGAAATTCGAGGAGACCCTGTCGAAGGGAGCCATGATTTGGTATCACAATTTGCCACCGAACTCTATCGATTCATTTGCCATGTTGGCAGATTCATTTGTAAAGGCACGCACTGGAGCTATTAAGGTTGCAACGAGAAAATCGAACCTCTTTAAGGTGAAGCAGGGGGATAACGGGATACTAAGAGAGTTCGTATCTCGATTCCAAATGGAACATATGGAGTTGCCGCCGGTTACTGACGATTAGGCTGTTCAGGCTTTTCACCAAAGGATTTAATAGAGGAGTTCGATCGCATCATGCCAACTGAAACAAAATTTGATAGAGTACCCAGCTGTGACTTGGGCAGATGTTCACAACCGATATCAATCAAAAATTAGAGTCGAGGACGATCAACTGGGAGCCCCCTCAGGTTCAGTGCATCCTAATTGGTTGACAGGTAAAAACCAAAGAGATGTTGATAGAGAATCGAGGCCGAATAAAGATTGGTATCATCCATATGCTTCAAATAGAAGGAATAACCATCCGGGACGTCATTCTGGCCGGAACGATTGGAGGGGTGACCGAGGATAAAATTCTCGGGGACTCATGAGCAAAACTGGATTCGACAAATATGCAGATCCCACAGAAGCACCCCGATTATCAGAGTACAATTTCAGTGTCGATGCCTCGGGTATCTTATCGGCCATCGGAAGGATTAAAGACACTAGGTGGCCCAGACCTATACAAACCGATCCTTCTCAAAGGAATCCAAACTTGATGTGAAAATACCATGGCACGCATGGCCATAAGACCGAAGACTACAGACAGTTGAGAGAGGAAGTAGCTCGATTGTTCAACGAAGTCCATCTTCGAGAATTCCTCAGTGATAGAACCAAAAATCACTTCAGGGAGAGAGACGCTAACAGAAAAAACGAGCAAGAAGAACCTCAGCTTGTTATCCACATGATCGTCGGCGAGGTCGACGTCCCATGAGGACCTGTCTTCAAACGCACCATAGTATCAGTTACAAGAGAAAAATGAACCCGCGACTATATTCCCGAAGGCACCCTAACATTCAACGACGAAGAGACGGAAGGCCTCTCTCAGCCGCACAACGACGCCCAGGTAATTTCTATTTTGCTAAATAAAATTCAAGTTAAACGTTTCCTCGTGGATGCAGGTAGTTCGGCGAACCCAGGTAGTTCGGCGAACCCAGGTAGTTCGGCGAACATAATCAGGTTGAGGGTCGTAGAGAAGCTCGGTCTGCTAGACTAGATTGTACCTACATCTCAAGTCCTAAACGCCTTCAACATGGCTAGCGAAACAACAAAGGGAGAAATAATCCTACCAGTGAACGTGGCCAGGACTATCCAAGACACAAAATTTCATGTCATCGAAGGCGACATGAGGTACAATGCACTGCTCGGAAGGACATGGATCCACAACATGAGGGTAGTACCATCGACCCTTCACCAAATGATGAAGTTCCCAGCAAAGGATGGTGTGAAAATAGTTTATGGGGAAAAACACGCTACAAAGGAGATGTTTGCAGTCGACGAGGTGACACCGATACCAGCACCTTCGACCTCGAAAAAGTCGAGCGTCAAAGATAAGGAAGCGGCCAAATATCAATCACCATCCCCAGCCTAGACCGAATCGGATAAGAAGGTAATCAAAGAAGATGAAGAGGATATTCTCACTCCTCGAACTTTCGTCGTCCCCGAAGAATCGGATGCAACTAAATCAACGGTCGAAGAGCTGGAACAGGTGATACTCATTGAGTATCTACCCGAACGTAAGGTATACCTGGGAATGGGGTTAACCCCGAACTTAGGAAAAAACTAATTCAATTTCTTATTGATAACATGGATTGCTTTGCATGGTCCCATTTAGACATGATAGGAATCCCACTCGAGATCAAAACTCATCGGTTGAGCCTGGTTCCCAAGTTCAGACCGATAAAACAAAAGTGAAGGCCTCAGTCTGAGGTGAAGCATGCCTCCATAAAGGAAGAGGTAACTAAACTTCTTAAAATAGGGTCCATTCGGGAAGTCAAATATCCCGAGTGGCTAGCCAACATAGTCGTAGTCCCTAAAAAGGGGAACAAACTTAGAATGTGTGTAGATTATAAGGACCTGAATAAATCATGTCTGAAAGACTCTTTTCCTTTGCCTAACATAGATCAAATGATCGATGCTACGGCTAGCCACAAGATACTTACTTTTCTCGACGCCTATTCTGGGTACAACAAAATCTAGATGGACCCAGAAGACCAGGAAAAAACGTCATTTATCACTAAGTATGGAACTTATTGCTATAATGTAATGCCCTTCAGGCTAAAAAATGTGGGGGCTACATATCAACGCCTAGTTAACAAGATGTTTGAAGAACAAATAGGAAAATCAATGGAAGTTTACATTGACGACATGTTAGTTAAGTCCCTGCGCGCAGAGGACCATTTGACTCATTTGCAGGAGACATTCGAAATCTTGAGGAAATACAACATGAAGCTTAACCCCGAAAAATGTGCCTTCGGGGTCGGCTGGGGTAAATTCCTCGGCTTCATGGTGTCAAATCGGGGGATCGAGATCAATCCCGATAAGATCAAGGCCATTAAGGACATCACCGTCGTGGATAGTGTAAAAGCCGTTCAGAGGCTAACCGGATGGATAGATGCCCTAGGCCGTTTCATATCGAGGTCGTCAGATCGGAGCCACATGTTCTTTTCCTTACTTAAAAAGAAAAATGATTTTACATGGACTCCGGAATGTCATCAAGCATTGGAGGAATTTAAACGGTACCTATCGAGCGCATCTTTGCTCGACACCCCAAAGGCGGATGAGAAGCTATACCTATACTTGGCGGTGTCCAAGATAGCGGTAAGTAGAGTATTAGTTAGAAAAACAAGGTACACAGTTTCCAGTTTACTATGTGAGTCAGACCTTAGGAGATGTTGAAACCAGGTATCCACACCTACAAAAATTGGCACTTGCATTAATAAGCGCATCTAGAAAACTAAAGCCATATTTTCAGTGTCATCCTATATGTGTTATTACCACATACCCCCTTCGAAAGATATTGCACAAGCCCGAGTTATCGGGCCGATTGGCCAAATGGGCCATCAAACTTGGAAGGTACAATATTGAGTATCAACCCCGAACGACAATCAAGTCTCAAATATTAGCAGACTTCGTGGAAGACTTTTCACCAACCCTCGTACCCGATGTGGAAAAGGAAATTCTACTAAAGCCGGGTACATCATCGGGGGTATGGACCCTCTTCATGGATGGAGCCTCGAACGTGAAAGGGTCTGGGCTTGGTATTGTTTTAAAACCGCCTACGGGAAATTTTATTAGACAGTTGATTAAAACTTCCAAACTGACTAACAACGAGGCCAAATATGAGGCTATAATTGCAGGTCTCGAACTAGCTAAAATCTTGGGAGCGGAAGTCATCGAGGCTAAATGTGACTCCATACTGGTAGTTAACCAGGTAAATGGAACCTTCGAGGTTCGAGAGGACAGGATGTAGAAGTACTTAGACAAATTACAGATCACCTTACACCGCTTCAAAGAATGGACCCCACCTCGAGAACAAAATACTGAGGTCGATGCACTTTCCAACTTGGGGTCGTCGGTCGACGAAGACGAAATCAACTCGGGGATGGTCGTCCAACTCGCGAGGTCTGTAATCGAGGAAGGGCACGCCGAAATCAACTCTACAAGCTTAACCTGGGATTGGAGGAACAAATACACCGAATATTTGAAGAACGGGAAGCTACCGTCGCATCCCAAGGAATCGAGGACCTTACGAACTAAAGCCACTCGGTTCACATTAGACGAAGGCGGAACTTTATACAGAAGGACGTTCGATGGTCCATTGGCAGTATGCTTGGGGCCGGGAGATACTGACTATGTTTTGCGAGAAATCCACAAAGGCACTTGTGGAAACCATTCTGGCGCCAAGTCACTAGTCCGAAAGGTCATCAAGGCATGATTCTAATGGGATAGCATGGAGAAAGACTCTAAGGAGTTCGTTCGAAGATACGACAAACGTCAAAGGTTTGCACTGATGATTCACCAGCCCGGTGAACAACTTCACTCGGTCCTATCCCCATGGCCATTCATGAAATGAGGAATGGACATCGTCGGTCCTTTGACATTGGCCCCAGGTAAAGATAAATTCATATTATTTATGACTGACTATTTTTCTAAATGGGTTGAAGCACAGGCCTTCGAGAAAGCCAAAAAAAAAAGGAAGTGATCGACTTCATATGGGATCACATTGCATGTCGATTAGGGATACCTGCGGAGATAGTGTGTGATAATGATAAACAATTCATCGGCAGTAAAGTAACAAAATTCCTCGAAGATCACAAAATAAAGAGGATACTATCGACGCTATATCACCTGAGTGGAAACGGACAGGCCGAATTAACAAATAAAACTATTATCCAAAACTTGAAGAAAAGACTAAACGAAGCCAAAGGGAAGTGGAGAGAAAAATTTCCCGAGGTTCTATGGGCATATCGGACGACATTGAAGTCCAGTACCAGAGCAACTCCATTTTCTTTAGTCTATGGCTCCGAAGCCTTAATACCTGTCGAAGTCGGAGAGCCCACCGCCAGTTTTCGACATGCGACAGAATAATTACACTACGAGGCAATGAATACCAGCCTCGAATTGTTAGATGAATGACGAGAAGTGGCACTATTTTGAATGGACGCACAAAAGCAAAAAATCGAGAGGTATTACAACAGAAGAACCAATCTTCTACACTTCAAAGTCAGGGACTTGGTCTTAAGGAAAATCACCATCAACACTCGAGACCCTAATGAAGGGAAACTCGGTCCTAACTGGGAAGGACCCTATCAAATACTCGACATAGTCGGAAAAGGATCGTACGAGCTTGGAATAATGGACAGCGAGCCATTGTTGAATAATTGGAACATATCACTCCTCAAACGATATTATTGCTAAGGTATGGATTTCTCCTTTTTCATTTACTTAAATATTCGAAACTAACTTGTTGCAGGTATCCGGTCCAAGAAATCAAGACCTCAGGTTCTAAAGTACGTGTTGCACTCTTTTTCCCTTAGACCGGTTTTTATCCCGAATGGGTTTTTCCGGCAAGGTTTTTAACGAGGCAACAACTATGTGCTACCTGGGGAGAATTCGACAGTATCCAAGGCTTCTTTGCAATCAATCTAGAATACTGGGGGGCATCACCCTCGGATGTTATGTTAATGGGTCTCGATAGGAAGAATTTTGTAATGAGCCAAACAGTTGAATAAACCATGTCCATATAGATTAGCCGAGTCCCGACAACAAAACATGTATGCATGTATGAATAATACAAAGAAGTGCTCTATTTTTTATCAAACATCCCGTGTTTGAAGTAGAATTTCTATTATACGAGTCATGTACTTATGATCTATTGTGCAAAACTAACACTTGTGAAAAATAGCCCAAGGGCCAAGTGCAAGCATACCTCAAACACTCGGGGACTATTGACTCGAGCTATCTAAGTTCAAAATCATAAGATCTCAAAGAGTCACCCCTCGATATATAATCCAAGGCCATCACACTCGGGGACTAACATTTCGAACAAATTCGAAATGTTATCGGGGAACAAGTCCAAGAGACATACCCGAAGGCTACTTCCATATTAAAGACTACGGTCATATAAAAGGCTGCGACCAAAATAATTCGGCTCAGAGACGTCCAAATTACGCCATAAACTAAAGGCCTTCAAATACTTTGATAAACCAGTTAAATAAGGTTACCCTCGGCAAAAGCAAATAAAAAAGGGCTTCGATAAAATCAGCCCTCAAACAATTTAAAGGCTTCGATAATATCAGCCTTCAAAAAAACCTCAATAGGCATCAAATTATCTTAGCACAAACGAGTAAAGAAAAAATTGGGTTCCGATCATTGAACCCTCAAAAACCCAATGGGTACAAAAATCACATTCTAAGGTATAAAGAAATTTCCACTAAGTCTTTTAGCCGAAAAGGGAAAAATGACGGCCATTTTAGAGGCCGAATTGGCCCAACTTAAAAAGCCCAAGGGACGATCTAAAATAGCCTAAGGGCCAATCTAATAAGCCTAAAGGCTGATACGATTAGAGTTCGAGACCTCGCTCTCACTCGATTCGATCCTAAGGGTTCAGTTGTCTGATAAGTACGGATTTTAGCCTATTATTTTCTCTCTTTTACTTAGGTTTTGGGTGAAAATGCGTAAAGGTATTCCTGAAAACTAACTTAATGTGCTTGTTTGCAGGGTTTGCTCAAAATGAGGCAAATTAGCCATAATCAAGTCAAACTTGCACAAATACAAGGCTGGAACAATTCCGCTGAGAGCTGCAGAAAAGCGTGGCCGCGTAAGGTCCAATGCTGAGGCGGACACAAAGTCTGGAGCGCTATTTGGAGGTGCTGCTCATGCTCTTCCCGACTGCAGGAGTATATAAGAATGTCATCAGTGAACACGATTATGAAAGAGTCCAGATGAGGCTTGAAAACCCGATTCATGAAATACATAAAGGCTGCTGGAGCATTAGTCAACCCAAAGTACATCACCAGAAATTCATAGTGTCCATACCTCGTCCGAAAGGTTGTCTTAGGAACATCAGACTCCCTAATCTTCAACTGATGGTAGCCCGATATCAAATCACTTTTTGAAAATACCCTGGCACCCTGAAGCTGATCAAATAAATCATCTATTCTCGGCAATGGATATTTATTCTTGATAGTAACTTTATTCAATTACCGGTAATCTATACACATTCTCATCGACCCATACTTCTTCTTCACGAACAACACTAGTGCACCCCAAGGCGAGACATTGGGTTTAATAAAACCCTTATCAAGCAAGTCTTGCAACTGTTCTTGCAACTCTTTCAATTCTGGTGGGGCCATCTGTTATGGAGGATTGGAAATGGACTGAGTGCCCGAAGTCACATCAATACAAAAATCAATATCCCTGTCGGGTGGCATCCCCGACAGATCTGCAGGAAATACCTCGGGAAACTCACGAACAATAGGAACTGAATCTATAGAAGAAACCTCAACATTGGAGTCACGAATATGAGCCAAATAAGCCAAACACCCCTTCTCAACCATGTGACGAGCCTTGGCATAAGAAATCACTCTGCTGGGAGAATGACCAGGAGTCCCTTCCATTCTAATCAAGGCAACCCCGGCAAAGCTAAGGTAACTATCTTGGCGTGACAGTCCAAAATGGCATAATAAGGCGACAACCAATCCATGCCCAATATAACATAAAAATCGACCATGTCAAGAAGCAAAAGGTCCACGCTAGTTTCAAGACCCTCAATGGCTAATACGCACGAACAATACACACGATCTACCACAATAGCATCCCCCACCTGCGTAGATACATAAACATGGACACTCAAGGAATCACGGGACACAACCAAATACGAGGCAAAATAGGATGACACATAAGAATAAGTAGACCCCGGATCAAACAAAACTGAGGCATTTCTATTGCAAACTAAAATGATACCTGTAATAACAGCATCGGAGGACTCCGCCTCGGGTCTGGATGGAAATGCATACAATCGGGGCTGGGCCCCACCACCCTGAACTACGTCACCAGGAGGATCCCTAACAGGTGGACCTCCACCTCTAGCGGGCTAGCCTCCACCTCTGGCATTCTGACCTCTACCTCTGACTACCTGAACCCTACCCCTAGCTGGCTGGATAGGTGGTGGTGCAACTGGTGCCGGAACTATAGCACGAGAATTCCGGTACGGAGAATTATCCGACACATGAGGGCAATATCTATCAATGTGCCTCGGGTCACCACAAGTATAACAAGACCTCGGCTGTCAAGACTGCTGGTTGACAAACTGACCCTGTCAACCTAGATAACCCCCTGGAAGCTCTGGAGATGAGGTGAATTAATAGGGGCTGACTGATCAGAATAAGGCAAATGAGAGCCACGACCACCTCTGGCACCATGGACGTCTGAAGTGATGAATTAAATGGCCTGGAAGGATGGCCTCTGCCCTGAGTACCCCCGCCTCTAGATTAGGCACCACTGAATCCACCGGAATGGCGAGGTCTCTTGTCATACCCCTGACCTCCCATCCCGAGAACCGACTCCACTCTCTTGGCCACATTAGCCGCATCCTGAAAAGAAATCTCAGTCCCTATCTCTTTGGTCATCTGCAACCTGATGGGCTGAGCAAGGCCCTCAATAAATCATCTGACCCTCTCCCTCTCTGTAGGCAACAAAATAATAACGTGTATAGCAAATTCCACAAAGTGATTCTCATACTGGGTCACAGTCATGCTGCCCTCCTGAAGTTGCTCAAACTGATGACATTTCTGCTCTCGAGTAGTAGCAAGCAAAAGCTTCTCCAAAAAGAGATGCGAAAATTGATCCCAAGTCAAAGAAGGTGACCCAACTTGTCTAGTCAGCAAATAATCTCTCCACTATTTCTTGGCGGAACCGGTCATCTGAAAGGCAGCAAAATCCACCCCATTTGTCTCCAAAATACCCATATAATGCAGAACCTCATGACAACTATCCAGATATTCCTGAGGATCCTCTAAAGTCTCACCACTGAAATGCACATGAAATAGCTTAATGAACCTGTCCAACCTCTATAAAGCATCGGTGGACATAGCTGCCCCATCAACAGGCGGCACTGCAGCAACTGGCTGAATTACCCCAACTGGATTAGCTGCTGGGGTCTGAACCTGAAGAGTAGTCTGAACATGAGTGTGGGTAGCAGGAGTCTGGACCCCTCCTCCAGCTTGAGATACGGCTGCTTCCATGTGGAATGTGCCAGTCTGGGCTACACTCTCCATAATGCCCAATTAATGGACCAAAGCTTCCTGAAGTACCGGGGTAGCAATAAACCCCTCTGGGACCTGAGCTGGTCCCGCTGGAACGGTCTAAGCTAGAACCACCTCATTAATCTCAATCTGGGGCTCCACAGCTGGGGCTTCTGCTTGAGCAATGGGCTAAGTCCTGCCCCTGCCTCGGCCTCTAGCGTAGCCTCGGCCTCTGCCCCTAGTAGGAGCTGCTGCTGCTGGAGGAACGAAGTGTTGGTCATTGGAAGAGGGAGCACGTGTTCTCTCCATCCGCGAGAGAATAGAAGAAATCAATCAGTATTTGAGGTAACAAGAATCGCACGATAGCATAGAAATAAAAATGGAGTTGTTTCCTAACTCGATAGCCTATGATAGATAAGTACAGACGTCTCCGTACCGATCCTTCAGACTCTATTAGGCTTGTTCATGAATTGTGAGACCTAGGCAACCTAGTGCTCTGATACCAACTTTTACGTCCCAAATTCCCAACCTTAGGGGTCGTGATGATGCCTAACACCACCCTTGCTAGGCAAGCCAATGTTAGAACTCGATTAGTCTTTTTCTTTTGAATATTCATTTAACACAATAAGACAATCTAAAAATAAACTACATCTAATAATTTCCAATGCATACCTTCACAAATAAAATAGAAAATGAATGAATAAACCGAACCACGAACTAAATATATAACTATAAGGCTACCCTAGGGTCTGGTGTCATAATTCACGAACTACTAAGAATACTACAAATAATTGACTGAAAGAAATAATGTATCTGTTTTGGGTGTAATAAAACAGTCTCTATAAAACTAAGAGAAGACCCTAGGAATCTGCGGACGCCGACGGATCTACCTCGTGTCTCCAAATGATGAAAATCGGCTACTAAAGTCTCCTAACGCAGGACGGTACCTGGATTTAGAGTGCAGAGTGTAGTATTAGTACAACCGACCCCATGTACTGAGTAAGTGCCGAGCCTAACCTCGGCGAAGTAGTGACGAGGCTAGGACAAGACACCATATAAACTTGGACATAAAAATCATGCTAACAGAGATAACAACAGTTAACGAACATAAACGACAAATAATGAGAAGGGAGCATGCAATGGGGAATATTTTTTTCAACATAAAGAATGAGGAAAAACAACCAGGCAGAAATAGACAGTACTCAACAATAACATTAGCAATTAACAACAGAAATGAAACTGGCACGACATCACCCTTCGTGCTTTTACTCTCTGCCTCACCAAATAATAAATAGAATATACGTCATCACCCTTCGTGCTTTTATTCTCAACCTCACCAAATAATAAATAGAATACATGGCATCACCCTTCGTGTTTTTACTCTCCTCACCAGATTATAATTAAGAATGCACGACATCACCCTTCGTGCTTTAATCTCTTCCTCACATTATAAATAAATCATGCACGGCATCACCCTTCGTGCTTTACACTCTTCCTCACAATATAATTAAGTCATGCACGACATCACCCTTCGTGCTTTAATCTCTTCCTCACATTATAAATAAATCATGCACGGCATCACCCTTCGTGCTTTACACTCTTCCTCACAATATAATTAAGTCATGCACGACATCACCCTTCGTGCTTTAATCTCTTCCTCACATTATAAATAAATCATGCACGGCATCACCCTTCGTGCTTTACACTCTTCCTCACAATATAATTAAGTCATGCACGACATCACCCTTCGTGCTTTAATCTCTTCCTCACATTATAAATAAATCATGCACGGCATCACCCTTCGTGCTTTACACTCTTCCTCACAATATAATTAAGTCATGCACGACATCACCCTTCGTGATTTACACTCTTCTTCACAATATAATCACATCATCAATAACATATAAAAAGGAATTTCACAAAGAAACAATATTTCCTCATAATTTCCACCACCATTTAATATTTCAATCTCAACTCAATGTTTCTCAAAGGGATTTCACAAGAAATCAATATTTCATCATGATTACTATCATCATTTATCATTTCAATCTCAACTCAATATTCAGAATAATAATCATCTCGGTGGAACCGGATACTAACCTCTCAACATTTCACTAACAACAATAATCATTGATGATAGGCTTTAAGACAACCAAATTAACAAGAAATAGCATTTACTCGCATGGTATGACCTGACCACAACGTATAGGTACTCATCATCTCACCTATACATTGGATATAGCAGACAAACATGTAACAAGTAGTCACGCAATACCTATTCCCTCAAGCTAAGGTTAGACACAATACTTACCTCAATTCCGCAGGCCACTCACTACTCAATTATAGCTTTTCCTTTTGAATTCACCTCCAACACACCCGAATCTAATCATAATTATCTTAAGATCATTAATTTATGCTAAAGGAACTAACTTTACTAAAAAAACATGATTTTCCTAAGTTTCCTCAAAAAAGTTAAAACCTGACCCCAGACCCGCTTTGTCCAAACTCGAGGTTCGAACCAAATTCTGTTTTCCCATTCACCCCCGAGCCCGAGTATGCCATTAGTTTTGAAATCCGACCCCAATTCGAGGTCAAAATTCGATTTTTACCAAAATTCCTTAATTCTACCAAACTCCTAATTTCTACCATGAAAACCCTTGATTTTCTTTATTGAAAAGTGATGAAAACAATGGGTACTTGAAAGAAAATAGTTAATGAACACTTACCTATGATTTTGGGAAGAAAAGGTCTTGATAAAATCGCCATAGGTCTTCTACTCTTGTGAAAAGTAAAAAGAAAAACGGTTGGAGTTCTAATTAATATGAACTCACTGCCCGACCCTCGCACCTGCGATAGGCGCACGTGCGGAAAGGAGTCCGCTTCTGCGGAAATGAACAGGCCCACTAGGGCTGCACCTGCGGAGAGGCATCCGTTCGAATCACGTCAAATCAAGTCCGATTCTCACTAGATTTCACAGATAATACTTAAATATCATAACAAAGATGTATCAAGCTTCGGAACCAACATACAAGCCCGATACCAATGGTTTTGAACATTAATTTATTTCTTTATTTCATTAAAAATCTAGCAAAATAATTTTCTTTAAAAATTGATTTCCAAAGCTAGGGACCTCGAAATTCAATTTCGGGCATACGCCCAAGTCCCATATTTTACTGCGGACCTCTTGGATTATCGGAACACGTATCCGGGTCCGTTTACTAAAATGTTGACCAAAGTCAACTAAAACCAAATTTTAAATTCCAAAAATCATTATTTCTCAAATTTTCACATAAAAGCTTTCCAGCTTCACGCCCGGACTGCGCACGTAAATCGAGGTAATTAAAATTAATCTTTTTTTTTGCTAAGAAACCTAGAACGGAGTCTTAATTCATAAAATGACCCATTGGGTCATTACATTCACAAGATCCAACGGCTCGGAACTCACCTTTCATTTAGTATATAAATGTCCTAACAACCCCTACCCCCTCATTAAGTCTCTCCCGCTCTTCACACATCTCTCTAACCTCACCCCAAACCCTAGCCGCCTCTACACCCTCTGCCCTGAGCCGCTGCCGAAAATCACCTATGGCGGCGGCGGCGCCCTAAAACAACCTGAAAGCCACCCCATACACTCCCCTGCACCTCCTAAACTTCACCATACCAATCAAACCCCCCAAAATTCCACAAAAATCAGTAGATTTAAGATCCTAAAACCCCAAAAACCTTAGCTTCGCCCTGAGCCGCTGTTGAAAATCGTCTACGGCGGTGAAAACACCTCAAAGCCACCCAAACTCACCTTATACATTCCCCTCACCCTCTCAAACCTCACTATACCAACCAAACCCCCCAAAACCCCACCAAAATTGGTGGATCTAAGTTCTAAAAGCCCAGAAACCCTAGCCCCGCCGTACACCGCCGCCAGAAATCGCCCACTGCAACGGAGAAACCCTAAACTTACCCAAACCCTTACCCTATAACCCCCACATCTCTAGAACCCTATCCTACTAGTAAGTCCCAAAAAACCCACCAAATTAAGCAGATCTTAGATCTGAGTTTCACTAAACCCTAGATCCATACCCCCTTTTAAGTTCCACCTAGCTTGTCTAAAAGTCCTCCTGCCATGATTTCCCACCAGGAATCTCAGATTCCAGATGGGTGTCTTGGCAAGAGGATTTTTAACAACTATATCCTTTTTTGCTAAAAATAAAAATACAGTTCGTTAGGTATATTTTCTTTTTCCTTTTTCTTTTCTGTTTTTCCTTTAATTTATTTATGTGTTTTATTGTTATTATTTTCCGATGTTACTATTTTTACTTATTTTTCTGTTAATTTTTTAAAATTAATTAAGAAGAATTACTTAGGTTAAATTAAATTAGTAACTAGCAGATGCATGCTTGGTTTGTCTGATTAGTGTTAGGAATTGGGCTTTACTGAAGTGACCCACTTAACTTGGCTAAAAAATTAGGCATGTTGATGATAGACATGCCCATAGCTTTAGTAAAGTTTAAGAGCCCAAGGTCTTTTCGGCCAGAGTCACACGACTCAGGCCCAAAATCAGGTTTGGTTCTGAGGCAATTTCAAAGCCCTGAAGGGTCAACTTTGGAATTTTGATTTGAAAATTTTCAGTAAATATTAGGAAGCTTCTAGAACAGGGACAACTGTCCCAAGTTGAATAGGAAAAGGATAAGGATAGGTTCTCAAATATCTAGAAATTGGACAATTGTCCATTTTCTGTGATAAAAAGGTACTAGAATATGGACAACTGTCCATTTATCTGTGGGAAAGATGCCTTTTTCCTGATTTTTAGAGAATGATGGAATATTCCCTTTGTACCTTGATCCTTATCACTTTTCACTACCTCAATCAATATAAACACTCACTTTTCTTCATAACACACACACAGAGAAAATTTCTGAAAAACACACTGAGTTTGCACTGCCTTAAGTATTTTCTCTCCATTTTCAAAAACTACTGAAAAACCAGCCTTGGTATTTCAGAAACAAAAAACATATATCACTTTCTGTCTTCAAAAATCCTACTGTTTTCCTTACTCTACTGGGTTTTGGTTAAGCTTGGACTGGGAATTCTTTGGTTTGCTATTTGATTTCCCTGCTGCTGCTTTACTCAAGTTTTCAGAGACATATTTTCTCTCTTTGTTTTGTTTTCTTGCTGCTATCAAGGTACTATTCTTAACAATGTAAAAGTTTAGTTTCGTTGTTATCATGAGTATGATTTTTCTGTTTGTCAAAAATTGTATTTTGTTTGAATATGATCTTGTGTATGAGTTAAATTACTGCATGAATCATATTGATTAAAGTTGCTTAGTTGGAAGTTATGTGTAAATCAATGTAACTAGTCATTTACACTGTTTATTCCATTTAAGTTATCTTAGTTTATGTTTAAAATGTTCTGGAGGTTGTTCAAATTTGTTCGAGCGTCATGCATATATTCATATTAAAAGGGGTATATCTTGAAGACATATATATTTCTATGCGTGGTAGAAGTAAAGCAGTATTTTTAGTAGTAGTAATATGCAAATTAGTCACCATTAAGGAATTAAATTCAGTTGGTTAGCTAATAAGTTGTAATACTTAAGTTACTATCTCTTTCATATAACATGTTAGATAATACATTAGTTAATTTGGCCGTATCATTTAATGCAATTAATTATGGTTTGTTAAATATTTAGAACTTTTATATTATAAAAAAATTGGATTTTTCTGAAACAAGTTGAACATCGAGCCTGGTACATTTTCAGGCCCAAATTAATTGGGTCCTATGGAATTGTACCTTTAGGTCTGCTAAGTAAACTAAGCCGATAAATCAATTAAATTACTATTTTTTGAAGGCTTCTTTATACGCAAATGGTTAAATTTACTGCTTTTAATATCATTATAGTATAAAAAAACAAAAAATGCTTAGAAAGTAAAATTGGGCCTGATTTCGAATAAGTAACTTGTTTCTGTTTATTCCCTATATCTCTTAACATCATATTTTTAAACACAATAAAATATAAGTGAGAATCTATAATTGCTATTACGGAAATAAACCACAAAATGTCAGTCGTAAATTCGCTCTAATAAATGTGCATTGGGCCATAGTCATTTGGACTCGGCCATTATCAGGCCCAAATCCTCTTTGAATTAAATTCACTTAGTTGGTCGAATGTTTGATAATATGCGTATTAGACCAGAGTCCATTTGGACTCAGCCATCATCAGGCCCAAATCATCTTCAATTAAGTTAGCTGGCTCGAATAATTGATAATGTGTGTATTGGGCCAGAGTTCATTTGGACTCAGTCAAACATTCTTAGTAAAGTAAAATGCCTCAATCAAATACTTATAGAAATGATCTTAGGCACGATTTTTTAAACTTCTATCGTGATTGCGTACACGTTCGCGTGACGTCATTACGATTTTCAAATAAATTCAAGGTATGCGTTCATGCAACTTTGACCAAACTTTTTCTTAAACAAACTAAGTCTTGTGAATTGTGTACACGTACGCGTGACATGATTCTTAACCTGCCAAAATAAATGAGTATACGTACGCGTAACTCGTATTAAGATAATTCTTTAAATCAAGTAATTAGAAGTGGTAAAAGGTAAAAATGTACTTAGGTCCTAAAATGAGTAATTTAAGCCAAGTATAAATTGCTAAAGCGACCATGCTAAAATCACGAAACTCGGGAGTGTCTAACACCTTCTTCCAGGTTAACAGAATTCCTTACCCGGTCTTCTGGTTGTGCAGACTTTTAACAGAGTCAAAATTTTCTCGATTTAGGATTTTAAAATAAATGTACTCGGAACACCGTAAATAAATAATTTCGAGTGACGACTCTTAAAATAAATAAATAATCCCAATTCGATTTATGTCACTTAACTAGGAAAAACTCTCATATTCTCCTTTTCGGGAAAAATAAGGTGTGACAGCTCTGGCGACTCTGCTGGGAATCGAACCCATAATCTCTAGTTCAAGGTTCAAGAATTCGAGCTTGTTAATGTGATTTTTACTTGGCTTTTTTGATTGTTGATATTACTGTATTTGTGGGCCTAATGTGCTAATTGCCGCTCATTTACTGCTTTGATATTATTTGAACTGTATTAAATTGTGTTCTTACGTCTCCCTTCTGAGTCTTCTAAAAAATAGTGCACACGTTCGCGTAGCCCGATTTTCTATTAGAAGTCGTACCAAATAGAACGAGGATGGATCATCCACTAGACCGGGTAGACTTTCATGCTCCCGGTACGTCGCTCCCACCTCAGCTCAAGTTGTCCGCTTGGATAAGCCATGTCTAGAACACATCACCAGGTTTGAACCTAGAATAACAAAGCCTCATGTTGGATCACTAGTATGAATGTTTGTTTGCATCACGTGCATTTAACTTAGCGTACTCAACATAGGGGTTGGGTCCATCTAGGACAGGTGTACCCAAAATAAATGACCATATTGATGCATCTTACCTGCTACATGCGCATTTATTTGCTTCGGCTTATTTATTCACTAGCTAAGGAAAGAAAAACAACAGAAAAATCAAGAGTGAGGTAGGATAGAAAATTAACCCAATTTTGAAAACCCCCAGTATTTGAAAATGCCTCGAAACTCTGCCAAATTTTTTGAAAAAATGAAATGTATCATGTTTTTCCAATTATGTCAAAACTGACCGAACTACTCGGGTCTGATTCTCACTGGATTTGAGATATGTAGGAAAACATCATTGGTACAGACCCCAATTCTTCCAACAAAATAATGTAATAAAGCATGTCCAGTGGTCAAAAGAATAAAACTGACCCAACTTCAGTTGAGTCTTTCGCCGTTTTTGCCGGAATAGCCTTAGAACACCTTATATTGTTGAAAGACTATTTTCACCAAGAACGGACATGCCTGTCAATAAGGCATCACTTTTACCATAAAAGTGCCTTAAGTCGGCCTCAAAACTTTATTCGGAAGTGGGAAAGGGCAACTATTGCAAAAATGACTGTTTTGGTCAATGTTGCACAAATAGCCAGCCTCAGGTGATTGCTCTTTAAAAATTGAAAACTGGTTCTTGCAAAAAGAATCTGCTAGTCTGTATTTCAAACTAGAGTCACCCCTAACCCTAACCTCTCACAGGTACAGAATGAATACCGTCCGGAGCCCACCATTAAATGCCGTAGAGCAAGCTCCACTACAGCTTCAAATGTGGTTGTATAATTTGGATAAAGAGGGTCAAGACTGGGTAGTTGAACATCTGGGTACTCTTAAGGATGTCATGAAAGTCAAGCCCCAGAATGATCTCATCAAGGCTTTAGTGACTTTTTGGGATCCTGTCTGTAATGTCTTCCGCTTCTCAGACTTCGAACTCACTCCCACCTTGGAGAAAATAACTGGGTACAGAGGTTTTGGCCGGGGTTTCTGAAATCAGCAGCTTATATTCCCAAGGCCTCTTTCGGTGCGCCGTTTATTTGATATCATGAACATCAGTAAGCAAATAAGAAATAACGTGTGAGCGAGGGCTACTGCTCATTCTACTTCATGTACTCCAGGTATGGACATCCATAGGGGTTTGAACACATGAAAAAGGGTTGAACAACAAGAAAAGCAAAGATACCTAAAAAATTCATCGTCGCTTTGCCTTCATAGTGGCATTTCTTGGCATCATGGACTTCCCAAATGAGAAGGGGACAGTTGATATCCATATGGCTAGAATTGCACAAGTCCTAACTGCCAAGGAATATCACACACTTGCTCCACTGATATTATCAAATATCTATCGGGCATTGGCACAGTGTAAGTCGGGGGCAACATTCTTCGAAGGTTGCAATATCCTTTTACAAATGTGGCTAATTTAACACCTTTGCCATCATCAGAAATTTATGAACTACAACCCAAGCAAGAGCAACTTCATTAAGAGCTATGAAGAGAGAGTAAAATATTACAACTCTCCAGAGGGGGTTAAAGCTTAGATCACCCATTTGAGAGCTTTAAAGGCGAGCCAGATTGAGTGGACTCTAGGATGGCTCCCGGTGAGGGAAGTCATACATATGACAGCCACAAAGAATTATTTGCTATTGATGGGCTTGAGAAGTGTCCAACCATATGCAACACAAAGGGTTCTGAGACAATTGGGAAAATATCAAGTAGTTCCTGAGGTTGAAGACCTGAGTGTCCAAGTTATTGAGCTATACCTCGAGGCCCCACTTCCCGAGGCCTTAATCCAACAAATCTGGAATGGTTACCGATACTTGAAAGAGGATACCCAAGTGCCCGATCTTTCAAGAGTTGAAGTAGACCCGGGCTATGCCATATGGTTTGAAAAAAGGAATTGCATTAATGAGGAGCCACAACCCGAGCTAGAAAGGCCCGCCAAAAGGCCTCATATTCAAGATTTTGATGACAAAATCAAAGAACGGTTGGCCTGGGGAGAAAAATAAAAGAAACATCAATCCATTATCTATGCTTTTGAGGAAAATTTGAGGAACCTTACGTTTGACAATGACTTACAGGCGCAGGTAGCCGAAGGTGAAAAGAGAAAATTGACCCGAGAGAACAAGGCACTCCGAGCCCAACTCCAGAACATAAGGATAGCCACCGAAATGCCTGTAAGAAGCGAGAGAGATGAAAAAATAATCAACAACTTAATAATGAAGGTCCACGACTATGCGGCTGACTTGATAAAGACCGAAAAAGATTTGCTAGATGCTCAAACAGAATTAGCTAAAGGAGCAGAAGAACATGCCCACCGTTTGAAACAGAAATATGATAAAGAAATAACAGTTCTAAAGAAAATTTTGTTATCCCTTGGGAATGAAATGGTCCATCAAACCAAAGATTTTAAGACAGAAAAAGAGCATTGTTACGCACTAATTTTCCAACTAGAAGAAAGCGTGCAAAAGCTACAGGACCAAAACAATACCAGCGTACAAGTGATGGAAGCCCGGGAACAACAACTTGGTCGTCTGCTTCAAGAAAAAAGAGTTATCAGAACCAAGATTAAGGAGATACCTGACTATATCGCGATGAAATGTCACCAGTGTGAACACATGACTAGGTCCATGTTTTTCGCTTCTATGATGACCTTCGTCCACCAGGTAATGGATGACTTAGACCGTCTTCAAGAAGACATTGCGCGAAGACCCGCGCAAAGACCAGTTAATACCCCGCAGACTCCCAGAAGACCAATAGAGCCTCTCATGTACTTTTGACTTTCCAGTTTTCGAGTTTGTACTTTACTGCTTTCTAGAGTTGTGTTCAAAATTATTTTATCGTTATTTTGAGTCTGTATGTTTCCCTTTATAGTCGTCAGTACTTTAATTCCCTATAATGAAAAACAATAAAGAAATATCTTTGTTAATGAAATGAAAAAATGTGTGTGGCTTTGTTACTTCCTAATTATTCCCTGAACTACGTAATGATCTGATTCTTGCGACGTCATGATACGTAGGCAATCCACATAGGATTTGGTCATAGCCATAAAAAGAGAGAAATAAATTAAGAAAGTAAAAAGGTAGATCAAAAAGCTGGGATGAAACACACAGCCGTCGCAAAACATTTAGAAAAATGTTTAACTGTTTAGGTGCATTGCATTCCCCAATATGCGATTCCCTATGTGTTAAATGTCTCAAACTAACCGGTTTTTTGTGTATGCTTTAAAAGAACATGTTCTATTTTTAGGTGGTTGGTTTCGTGGTGGTAATCTGGCTTCACACCCTTATTTCACGAGATCTAAAGGAAGTATTGCCATGGCCTCAGAAAGTCACCTACCCATCCCAAATGAAATGAATGGGTTGGTTACTAGGATAGGGACATTGGTAGTTCCTCCCGTCCTAGGGATCAATTCAGAGAATCCAGGGATAGTACCCCAGGAACCATCTTCAGGAATATCATCTACAGTGTTCACAGCATCACCAGCCGCTACTATGGCATAACCAACACTACCTCGACAAAGCTTTGAACCTTCAACTTTCACTTTCCAAGCACCCAAATTTCAATTGGACACTGCTCGGGTTACCCCATATTCCTGCCCATAGAACATGAGAGAGTCGTGAAGAATCCTGAACAAGAAAATATAGCACGAAAGATGAAAAGTATCGAGAAAAGTCTTAAGAATATGCCGGGCCTGAGTGGCCAAAAGAGCGTTTCCTATGCTGATCTTTGCATGTTCTCTCACGTGCATCTACTCATTGGATTTAAAACACCAAAGTTCGAAAGATATGACGGGCATGAAGACTCGATCGCTCACTGATGCGTGGCTAGAATTCATGATTTTAAGCATTATATACCTTGCATTTTATGTGTTTTAATGATAAAATACACGTCGTATGTGCCTAATGGGGTTTATTTTATGTGTAGGTTAATTGGAAATGGAAACGGGGCTAAACGGATGCAAATACGTCAAAAACTACGCGAAAGGGGACCCCCGGGCGATAGCCGGGCGTTGGAGCCAAACAGCCTGACCCAGCCTGGCGTTACCCAGG